>CAAALY010000470.1:0-10089 GCA_900617795.1 Protopolystoma xenopodis
AAGGATAAAATGTTCATTTCTTCCTAAGGTATTTTGTATTCTTGCAAATCTATCCTTATGCATTCGTTCATAATGTGCCAAGTTTCTAAGGGTTAATTGCATCTGCCTTTCGCATTTAGTTTCTTATAAAACTTGGCGTAGATATTAATAATATCAACCAGATTTTTCTCGTTTAAGTTATGGTATTTTTAAAGATTAAGCATAAGCAAGAAATAATTCATCAACTTGTTTCCTTCGTCGTACTGTCTAGTAGGTATCGTCACATTGGAAGACCCTTCAATTGAAAGTACTGGCTTTAATCTACGGAATAAGAATCCTGAACAGTTAACGCCGGATCTTTGGTTTAATAGCTATTAGCTTAAATCTTTTATTCTTTTTCATATCATAGGATCCATTTAACTTATGTAAGGAAGTTTGGTAAAGAATCCGATTAACCCAATCCAAATGGAAGTGCCTTTTAAAGTAACAAAATCTAGGAGAGTTAACATAAATTTACACCTGTATAAAATAGGATAATTGAATAATTGACTCAAAATGATCTTTTTTTTTTATTTATAATTCTTGCCTTTTTGGGAAATCTCATCTATGAATGTGATAAGTCTACGGTTTGACTATTTAATTTATCATACATACAATGTACTCGGTACAAAAGGACTTCCTCTGGATCTTTTTGACAATAAGACTAATTTGTGAAAACAAGGTCAAACAACTTGTAAACAACAAAAGAAGACAGCAATCGTATAAAAGGCTGCACCGACCTAGTCTTTATATCTTACTTACATAGTTTAGTCAGAGATATGAAGACCAAGATGGTATGGCCTATTGTATCATCGCGGACTGCCTATGTTCTATATAAGTTATTTGACCTTGGTTTCGCAAATAAGTCATATTAGCAGGAAGCCTCAGAGGAACAAACTTATTAAGTGCACCTAGTATGCATAAATATTTTCAAAGTGTGACCTTGGCCTGGGAAATTCCCAGAATACAATCATCGTAATTTATATTTTCTATAACTGGTTTATATACTACAGTGACCAGAGTGCGAAATAATACTTATCGTATTGTATAAGCACTACTTGTTGTAGCATTGGCATCTTTAACTTCTCTTCTAATTTCTTCATGGATAAACTTGATAAAAAATGAGCAAGATCAGCAATACTCTTGAAATTCCATATATTTGCTTAAAGATGGTCCAGATGTATGTAAAATCGGTTGTCCTTTTTGTCAAGTTGATCAGTCTTGTTATAGCCTCCCTTCTGATCTCTAGTGATTCCATAATATCCTTCTCTAATTCTGAATTTCCAGCAGGGCCTTTAGTGATATTTGTATAAATTCTTTATTATATGTGGTCCTTTCTCGAAGAATTTTTTCCTTCTTTGACAAATATAGATTTTTTGTCCATTATTACTGTCGATCCTTTTTATCCAACTGAATAAATAATTGTTCATTCTTTTTCAGAGTCTTGCCTATCCTTGGATATTAGTAATTGGTATGTAAAAATATTTAGAATTATTTTAATTCCTATGTTTCATTTTTTCTACTCAGAGAAATCATTCGCTTATATTGCTTACAGGATGTCTCCTATAGATTTTATATCATCTTTAAGTGAAACTCAATTTTGCAAATTCGTATTCCTAATAATAGTATAAAATGTGCTAGATTATTAATCACAGGTTAGTTTTTTCATTGTTCAAAATCATTCTTAATTTTTCATCTGAAGTGCCGATTTTTAAACGGTTTTAAGAAAACTTTAAAGAACACTTCTTCAATTTCTATTAATTATTTTATATTATTATTAAATATTTTTAATGATTTTTAAATAAATCTTAAATAAATATGCTTGTTAGAAATTTTATATTATAAAGGATGAGTTCTGTGTCTATAAATCGATAACAATAATTTTCTTATATTTGAATTTAAATTAGCAAAGCTACACAAATAAGGTAAGACAGTAAAGCTAATAATCAATAGGAAGGGTAGAGCAAAGTTTATATGTTAGAACCTAAAGAAATTAAATAAGAGTCTATTAAATTTGGAGAAACATTTATATGAATTTTCTCAAAAAATATAAAACATGGCATTAAAACAAACAGACTCATTGGTAAGTTTGATTTTAAATCTATGTGTAAAAATATCTCTGCCTTGTTGGAACTCCTAGACCAAGAGAATGATATTCTGGAATCACATGGGATTGTAGGGAGACATGGACAAGAATAATCAATTTGATAATAACGACAAACTATTTTACATTCACCAAAAACATCTATTAACAAATATTTGGACTTACCCTGGGTTCGGTGCTTTCACCACTATAGGCAAACCTCTACATGAACGAAATAACATATAAATTTATGATGGCACCGCTACAATCAACATTTCTAATGCAGTACCTGGATGATTATTTCGTACTTTGGTCACATGTAAGAGAAAGACTCATTTAGTTTCTAAAATATTGAAAGAGATTGATAAAAAAATTCAATTTAGAAATATGATAGTATTTTAAAGCATTCAAAAATATTCTGTAAATTTGACCTCCAACATAGTGGTTTTAAAATTATAGCATTTCATAGATAAATATTGGCTATAATAATGTTCTACGAATTTATTATCTATATAGGAATGTAATAGCTAAGTTAAAATTTGAATAAATAACTAATTACTGTTGAGATTATTGATATTATATTAAATAATAGTGAATGATTCGATACAGTATGCAATAATTAATAGGTGTAAATTCTGAAATAAAAGTAAGCAAGAGTTTATAATATTGAATTATCAAATCTTATGGAATATGCAGTCATGAAACATAATTCAACAAATCTTACTAATTTATTTAAATCTTCTCATATAGCTTTTGAGCAAACTATTTATAGGAAGTATACAACAAAATTTCTAAAACTAATTCCATTCTATTGATAATTTTTTTTACACAAATTTGATTTTAGCATTAGTTTTAGAGGATAAAGTACTATTAAGTATAAAATATTATATAAAATATAATTTAATCTCTTAAAATTATTTGTGAACTATAATATCATATTTTACCTCTCTCTAAAAAGTCGTATTTAAATATATTAAATAATTATTTTAAAATTTAAAGGCATATTAAGATACCTTTTTTTATTATATATGATATTTATATATGTTTCCATGATACTTTAGCCAATAGATTCCTAGTTAAAAATTTAATGTCTAGGTTTTATATATTGGTATTGTTTTTAATGCTATATTTTTTGTATTAAAAGGCCTCTTAATAAATATATTTTTTAGCTTTTGTTCGTGATGTATAATACGGATTAATTATAGATAATTAGAGCACATTTCTAACCCTATCAATAAATTTATAATTTCAAGAAAATTACTCATACTTAAAAAAATTTACAAATTATTTTCTTACAAATTATTTTAATTTATTTATAATGTAATTAAAATTGATCAGAGCTAGATTCTATATATACACCCATTTAACATAATTGCTACTTATTAAATTTTAGATCTGCATTTAGGTTCAGATATTTAATATCTAGTTTCATGTTGAATTATTGATGAAAGCTATCTGATAGAATCCATCTGCCTTAATGCTTGCTATTACTGATTTGAATACACAAATCTTAGTATTCTCAGAACCTCAGCAGATATAATTTCTCTATAACCTTATGTCTCATCCAGATCGTCTTTTTTTTATTTTTTCAAAAGATTTAATCTTGAGTTAAATAAAATACTTTTACATTGCTGTAAAGTTTATTTAAATTCTAACAAAATCTACGAAGAATTTCCGTTTATGCTCAATGATCAGAATTAATTGTCATGTATATACATGTATCTAGATAATTCTTACCTTACTCTTTTTAAAATCTAGGGTATATAAACTGCATTATTATTCTGGCTGATCTGAAAATATTAGATGGCCAAAAAGACTTTTCATATTTAATTCTATGAAAGCAAGATTGTTATTTCAATCCATTTGTAATTTAGATTTATATTTTTTTAGTTTTGGCTATGTTAAAACAAGAAATTTTCTAAAATATAATGCAAAATTATGCTCTATTTTTATGGTGGAATAAATACAGCATACAAATTATATAAACTTTTTAAAAGTAAAAAAGATATCGAAATAACAATATAAATTTTCTAATATATATATATATATAATTATTCAAATAAAAAAGCTTTTATAATATGGTAAAAGCTATATTTACCAAATGCTGCAAATTATAAACAAAAAGTAATTACATTTTTTAGGTAACATATGATTCTTGCAAGTATTTCTAAAATAACCTTTATTTTTCCATCTATCAATATATTTATGGTCTTTGTATGCAGATTGCGGGTCTCTATCCATTTGCTTTCTTTATTTTCCCGCGTTACTTTTTAGATTTGTGCAATTGGTTTATGTTTTATTTTGTGTTGGACATAATTGTACATATTTCTGTATATCAATATTATTTAGTATTGAATATTTTACTAAATTGTGTCACGGAATTTATATTTTTCTCAGCTATTAACCTAGTTTATGTAGTTTGAAATTTGGTCTAAAAATGACTTGCCTTTATAATTCTTATTTAATACTACTTTAATTAAAAACAAAAGTAATTTTTCTAGAGCTATTGATAATTATATTTATCGTCAACTATTTTTACGATTAGAGGTTTCCTTAAAATATAACTTTTTCCTTAATTTATTTAAATAATGTAATCAATAATTTATTTTGTCTTATAATTTTACTATAAAAATAATTTAGGCTTTTATTTGGAGTTCAGCAATATTAAGGAATAACATAGTGTTTTGCTTTCCTATTGCATCTAATAGGAACATTTGAGTAACTGTTGCAAATTTTATATATTTTCATCAATATAACTTTAAAACCTGCCTGTATGTGCATTCAAATGCATCTACTAGGATTTTAGAATTTTATTGTAAAATATATTATTTTTTATAAATATAAATACACTTGTAAGTACATTTTCATCAAATTTAGCTCTTGGTAAACATTTAATAGCATGATTTTTATCGCATTTATATTTAAATGTTAAAGAAAATAAAAAGATGTAAAAGTATTTGAGAACCTTATTCAATTAACCCACTTAAAATTGTGACAAATATTATCTAATTCTTTGTATTAGTAAGATATAAATGGTCGTTTAATTTACATCATGACTTAAAATAACTTGACTCTAAAAAGATTTATATTTAAATAATTTGTAGAGGCAAATATGTAGCATATTAAATGCTTTAATATAAGCATACTAATTCTAAGTATAAAGTTCAGTAGTAATAGTATATTTTAAATCGCCTTTAGTAATATGAAGCAATAATAAGGTATTAAGTCAAATATATATCAGTATTATGCATAATTACAAAAAGAAATAAGATTTATTTTAAATTATGTAAGTTTAAGCCGGTATGGTGGCATCTTTTATTTTACACGTAGATTTTTTCACAAAACATAAAACTCATGATATATTAAAGAAGTGGGTTGAGAACGTTGTCGCAAATTGGTTGAGTTGTCAGTGAGACTTAGTAGAACGCACCTAGTTTAGTTCATCTGCCATAGGAGTTATCCTCTGTTACATTCAGTAGACTTGATACCTTCTTAAACGTTTCGTCTGCATCGCAGTCAGCATTATAATTTAGTTTTGCTAATTTCTGCACTAAGCTACGCAGCATTTTGAGTAGAATTTTAGTAAATTATGGCCATTATGCTGAATTTGCGTGACGGTTAACTTATCTGTCTTTTTAGCTTCCATAGTGCTAGGCCCTAAAATTTGCTATGGTCTATTCGAAATAGACATTATTTACTGGCAATATATTGCTTGATTACGAAAAACCATGCTGTTTATTTCCTTATCGCGATCCTTTTTTATACAGTAAGCGATAGATTCTTGATAATAGTCTCTTCTTTTTTGATGGTATCGCTCTGTTATTGTTTCTTCAAAGTCTGTTTAGGCAGTAGGCAAAGTTATCGCAAACTATACCTTCTTCTAATCTCCTGTTTATAAGATTTTTCTATACAAATAATTGAATACCTTTACTTATTTTTTGCTTGCTTGTTTTGTCAAAGTATAGGGCCATTTTTTCTGTTGCATTTCAAATGATCTCGTGTCCAGTATGTGTGATGTGTTTCACTAGCTCTGATATTTCAGTATCCATTTACCTGCATACCTTCTTATTTTCCTTGATTTGTGTGCTTTTTTTTTTGTTTTGTTTATTGATGTACATTCGCAAGCGCCGTATGATTTACACTGAACTTATGTACAATCGAATTGATCTACCCTTATATGTTTCGTATCAAGGCTTGTGACAATTGTTAATTCCTCTTTTAAAGCCACCTGAATATTCCATTCTCTCAATAGTAAACGTATTTTTGGAGTATAATTGCAAGAAGGTAAGCATTTAGACTTTTCTGAATCCTTTATTCTCCTTATTGTTCTTTCATAATCATTGTTGTGTCATCGTCATTTCATGCCCTATATGTTTCTTTTGATTACTTTGCTAAGATAGCCATTTCTAAGGAATATCATGATCAATTTGTCCAAGAGTTTTACATCCGTTAGACGTAGACTGCGAATGATCATGCTCCTTATTATTCCTATACTTAGTCTGTAATTGTGATAAGACCAAAGATGGAGTATTATCCTTGCATAGGTTTTTTTCTAAAGAATTTTATTTTGAGTATCTGTCTTACAAACTTCAGAAACATATTAAGCCTTTTTCTTACATGTGACAAATTGCGCAATAAGCATCCATGTACCTCATGACTACTGCATGTTATAGTGGTGCCATCTTAAAGTTTGTTTGTGTACGTTTCACTAAAAGTGGTAAGAGCGGAAATCCCATTGTAAATCCAAATATTAGTTATAGATGTTTCCATTGATTAAAAAAAGGTTTTTCTTATTTTCAAGCTAATTATTATTGTTAAAGACTCTCTACGCTTCCATGGAAATCCAGGATATACTTCTCTCGTTTCAGGATTTACGGCAAGGCCGTTAGCGCATTTCCTCTAGAGATATTTGAATACATAAATTTTGCATGGAAGCTTACCAATAAGTTTGTTTCTTTCAGTGCCATGTTTTCGATTTTTGAGAAAATTCGTATAAATGTTTAACCAAGTTGGATAGCCTCTTGTATATTATCTTGATTTTTAAATATATAAAATTTGCTAATTTGTGTGTTGCTCCTACTCTTGTTGACTTTCAGCTTTAGTTGCTCGACTTCTTTGTGTATATTTGTTAATCTGTATGTTGTTTTTGGTCGTACATCTTTTATTATGATTAAATTACTTGATTATGCGTCAATTTACTTATCCCTATACATATCCTTAAGTATGGCACTTGAGATTCTAGTGGAATTCTAATTTAGTATACGAATTGTAGTCCTGTCACGTAAAATTTATTTTATCTTCTCGGAGTATGGTTTTAAGTTCATTATTACTAGCTCTATCTTTGTCCTGAAAAAATAATTGTTTATTTGTTCGCAGGGTTTTGGGTATCACGGCATATCTGTTACTATATGTCGACTACTGGTGTGTATACAACTTAAAAATCGGTTTTATCTTAATATCCCGTTTTGTCTCAGTAAAGTTGTAGACGATATTGATAACCTTAACGAGGATCCCTCCTAAAAGGCTTTTTCCATGCTGAATTAAATAATGATGATAAGCTTACTGGCTTTAACTTAGGCTGTCAGAGAATCCTAGACTAACGAAGCTTATAATCATACAGTTTTGTTATTGAGTCAGAAATCTTACAGAATTTCCTGTTAGTCATGGTCTAAAATTTTTCATAATCTTCAGGAGACACGATCCTGGCCAGATTAGGGCGCAGATTTAATTTAATATCTTTAAACTTAAGAACGTATTCAATTCTGTATTCAAGGTTTCGCATAGTTTCTGAATTAAAGCCTGCTATAGATACTAATTAACATTATCCATATAATAGGGTCTCTTAAGCTAAGAAAACTTAGGAATGATAGCTTAATGGTTACAACAGGTAAAAAAAGTCAGATGGGAAGATTGACTTACAATAGTGTTCTTTTTTTATCTGTATTCAGCGCATTGTTTTAAAATTTTACTACCTAAGTCAATACGAGATATGAAGACCAAGATGTTGTGGCCTTTGATATGGTCGCAGTCTTTTATTGATTTATAGAAATGGATTGACACTGTTGTCGTCACAAATTCTTGTTATTAGGCGGACTAAGTAGAACGCAAATAGACCGAAGTCGTCTGCAATAAAAATTGTCATGATACTGTGGTCTTGGTACCTTCTTAAACTTTTCGGCGGCATTATAGCCGGTATAATTATTTAGTTTTGCAGCAAGCTAAGGACTCGTCATAGAGACACGAAAGGTCAATTCTTCGACAAACGTTCTGTGAAAAACGGCTACATTATCACCTCTATTTCTGTCTTGGCCTATCTATATACTCTTTATCATCGTATGCAAATCTTGCTTTGTCTTCTGACTTGTTTACAGTTGACTGGCCAAGATGTGCGTCCTTTTGTGGTAAATCTATTATGGCATTATTATCAAAGCTACAGAAAGAAGGCCTACCACTAGGACTTAAGTCAATAACAAGTATGGAGCAACACATTAATTATCAAAGTGTATTTGTTTAAAACTCAAAATATTAAATGAGAGGCTACCAAACTTCATCAGCAATCCCACTTAAGAATATGAATCGGCAAAAAGGACTGATCTTCCTTAAAATTCACATTTGCTCTTGACCAAAAAACACTCGTGGAAATGCGCTAAAGTAGTTAACCTGTCAAACTCTAATTTTGTACTACCGACGCATGGTAGAAACTGCAGTCTACTCTGGATGAGAACAATTTTTGAGAAAGTAAGGCTATGTGAAATTCAATGAAAACGTCAGCTCTACTCATATAATTTAACAAAATAGAAGAGAACTTTAAGATAGCACCGCTATAACCGGCAGTTCTTATACGGTACCTTGATGTTTATTTCGCACTTTGGTCAACAGGAAGAGAAAAATTAAAATATTTTCTTAAATTTGTATACCAAAAGTGGATCTGCATATATTTAATTTGTATACCAGATTAATCTAAAAATTCAATTTAGGGTAAATGTAGAGGAAAGTGACCAGCTGCTCTTTCAGGACGCAAAAGGGATTCGTTCTAATGGAACGCTTAAAAAACTGTTCAGAAACAAGGAATTTACTTGGATAATACTTATTATTTTGTCCCATCACAAGTACAGGCTAAATATAAGAATGATTAGAGGCCTGAATATTCGAAGTCTATGAGTAACAGGTATAAAATTCTGGGAAAGAAAGCTCATGAAATTAACTAGGATAATCCCTGGCAATGGCTGTATTAGCGAAGTAATACTAAGAAACATATAAGCTGTAAAAAGCCAATTGCCAAACGAGAACTATGAATGACCATTAAGAAGAATGAAGGATTTAGAAAAGAAGATATGCCTACCTTTCTGCAATTATACTTGTCGCAAGTCTACAAATAAAACATGTAAGGGTAGATCAATTCGGTTGTACAGGAGTATAATGTATATCATACGGCGCTTGCGAACAAATATATATTGGCATAACAAGGAGAAAGCTTAGCACACATCAAATGCTTTGCATAAAAATGAATACGAAAAACTCAGAACTAGTGTAACACAATGCGCATTATATACACCAGATTATTTTGAATAAAACATAAGAAACGGTCCCATACGTTTGCAAATCAAGTAAGCAGCATATAAGTGAGGCTATTGACATCATTTGTGAAAAAAAATATTGAACAGAAGATCGAAGGAAGGTAGATTTAGGGTTAACTTTTTCCACTGCCTAACCAAACTTGGAAAAAACAAGAATAGAGCAAGATTAGCAAAAGGAGACGCATTAATCTAGTATTTATAGCTAACCGAAGTAAAAAGAATTGCAATAAAAAAGTGGGAGAAGAGATTTTTGGCAATCAAGGAACGACATTGTCAGTGAGTGATCTTAATTTTAAATAAACTATTAAAAGAATTAGGAACCTGGTACACAGTTGACAAGTTAAATTTAAATATGTAAGAGGTTATGATAGTGCAAGTGTTGGATAAGAGGTAAAGAGTAGGTCGATAAGC
>CAAALY010000471.1:0-10088 GCA_900617795.1 Protopolystoma xenopodis
CTATATCTGAATATTGCCATCACTATAATTGGAGAGATTATGTAAAATATTAGCAGTTTCAATCGTCTATAGTCTCTATGAGACATTTTTATCTAAATAATGCTTTATAGGCAAACGGAAATGGCATTAGTACGCTGTATGGATTCCAGATGTTGGCATTATATACGGTCTTTAAATAGTCTTCCGGACTTTCATTACACTTCTCTTAATCAAAATAGACAGATTTAGTCTGAGATTTCTATTTGTATTTGCATTGATAACATATAGGCCTTAACCTGAAATATACATTGATCTATTCATGTCGAATGTGTTTTCTGCTCCATTCTGATTACCTTAGCCAAACTTGGCGAGCTTCTGGATGTTAATTAGCTAATGCATAACGATGCTCCGAATGGACATTCGATCCGATCCGGCTGCGTAGTGCAAAAGAAATAGGAAGACCCTGGTGTAGATGTGCAATAAACGACTTTAAATAATACCGTAGAGTTGGGGCACAGCACGTGAAAATCAAAACTGTCTTTTTACCGTTATTCAGCCTCGCAAAGATTACTAAAGCTCTCTTTAAAATTAAATGCATGTCTTTGCTTAGGTTTATTTCTGTAATAGTCGCGTTTAAGTGGCCAGCTTGTCAGACGACCGATACATACCCAGAGCTCATGTCCCTTATCATCAAGGATGTCAGTCTGGAACTTATATATTCTTATAATGGTTTAACATATTTACTGATGTTATTGGAAGTAGATAAAAGCGTTTTTAAATTCGTTTACTATCACTACTTGGACTAAGAGCCGAGAGTCTACTTGTCTCGAAACTACATAATATAATAGTCACTTACAAATCCTTTTTATTCTATAATTCCTCTTCCTGTCATTTCTTTTCACATCTTGGATTCTCCTGACATTTTCTTTGTGCATCCATTTGAATGAGAATACTGTCGAATGATATAGGGACTCATTTTAATTATGATTTAGGGAAAACGGGAGAATCGGTGGGATATCTAAGCCAAATTTTTCCTTAAGAAAATTATTGCATATCCGATCCCCGTTTGTACGATGTTATGATGAATGACCACCGAGTTTAAGATAATTTTGTAGCGTCAAAATTATCACGAAAAAGTTGAATATAATTGACTTAACGGATACGGTTTTGGATAAGCGCTACATGTTATCCCAATATTTAACCTTTCATCAAGCACATTCTAAATCTCTCAGAATGCTTCTTCAATAGGCAAAGCCAGCCTTAGTGTCAAGCCAAATGGCGGCAAGTGAAGCACTCCTCATCAACCCATCCCCTTTTATATGCCACGTTGCCTTTGCTACTTCGTATGATCAGATCTTGACAAGAATGTGGATCTAAATTACGATGTTGTTAGGTCATATCAGGTTTTAAAGTGAGAGAACGTAACACAATTTGGAGGGATAGAAAAGACGATACGTTATAAAGTAGGAGACATCATACCAATTCACTATAGCGTCGGCCATTTAGATGGGTCTTAGTTTGGATTTAAGGATAGTTTTGCTAACTTTCAGTGCTTGATTCAATCTTGTTTTCGCAACTTGGTCACAGCATTAAGGAGACCTTGTGGAACGTATCTAGTTCCTTGTCCTCTGCCATAGTATTCGAGATTTTCACCTTTGGACCAGTGACTTGGTACATTCCCAAACGCTTCTCGAATATCGCCAATGAGGGGCGTCATCGCTAGCACAGACTTACGACTCACCAAAGGCAATTCCTTTGATCAATTTTATTTTCAGCCGCTGTGGCATCACTCCTCGCCCCTATTTTTTGTTCTACCTTCAAATGTTGCATCTCTTTCTCTCAGCCCCACTCCATAGGGTCCATTTACCTATTCACACAATGTTATGCCCTCGTTTACTCCAATGTCGCTTAAGAGTGTATCACTACAAGTGGGTTTAGTGAAGCGTAATAATCTTCACCACCAGTCCCAGGTGCTACTTGCAGGGCACCTGACCTACAATCTTCGTTTGCTTTCAATGCTGGAGGACCACAACCAAGTAGTAAAAAACAAGATGAAACCATCTTTCCTTCCTCTATCTATCTCTTTTATTCCTGTGTAACATATATAAATATCAATACTTACTTTTTTTACCCAGTGAGCTATATGAACCTGAGGTCGAATGCACGGACATAATCTTAATGTATATGTTTTCTTTGGTGGCAAAATTTATCTTATGCATATAGCACCCCGATAAAGAAATTCTCTTCTATACCCTAATTGCCCACTTTATACCCGCTCCACTGTTATTTTGCAATAATCTAAACTGCTTTATTTTTGCGAGATCTATTTTTCCCACTTTCATCAATCAAAATTTTTGAATTTGGTTTTTATAATTTCTGAGAATTCTTTTCTTATTATTGCATATTTATTTATTTTCCTACTACCTCTCAAAACAAGACCATATGATGACCATTGGAAATGTGGCTTAAGTTGCTACATTGCTACTGCTGAACACCAGGGTTTTATTTATAAAAATGTGAATAAATCAGCTTGGGGTTGCATTTTTATTTTAGGTACAGGACATTTCTTTAAATGTCTAATTGATTTTAAAAACAATAAATCATAAGCTTTGGACGTTATAATACAAAAAGAAATGAAGAATAATGCCGCTACTAAATCAACGGGCATGTAAAACAATCTATCGGCTTTCCAATACTATGACTAGCTTTGTCTAATCGATCACTATAATATTTTTTGACTGAGGCAAACTTGTAGTCAGGTTACTTTCTAATTCACATAAATATCAAAATTGTCAAAACCGAGATAATGCGGCCTTTAGTGTTGTCGCATTCTCCTTTCCGTCGTATAGTAATGGTTTGACCTCATTTTCGCACCTTAGTCGTATGTTTAAATAGATCTAGAGTAACGTACATTGTCCGAAGTGCTTTGTCTCAGTATCCATTATGATTTTCAGTACCTGACTATGGACTTATTACATTCCCAAAAGTTTGCCGCATCGTCAGTGAGCCTTCTCAATCTTAGCACCACACTATAACAAGTCTGAGACTAGAATAGTCAATCCTCTTTATCAGTTATGATGGAAAGTAAAAACTGGGTTTCCAAGAATCCCTTAGTGCTATATTGTTAAAGCAAATCTCCGAAACTTGTGAGTTTTTGAAAAGGAACTCTTACGACTTTATAAAGTTACTTGATGATCACACGATAGGAGATTTGTGGTAAGTTTTGATGTAGCATCTGTGTACACTAAAGAAAGAAATGAAGACTTTATAATTAACTCTGGATCAGCCACTGAAATTATGACAGGTAAACAGTTAGGCATGGATTCGATCATTAGATTATTCGGTTTGGCCACGTATAATGCATATTTTACCTTCAATGGTAAGTTGTATGAGCTCTGTGATCTTGTTTAGCCCCGATTTTAGCTTATAACTACATGACCCAATTATAAGTTAGTGTATTTCAAGAAGCACTCTTATTTCCCAAGTTATTAATTTGTTATATGGACGATTACTTTACTGTTGAGCAACACGGCAAAGATAGAAGTTGTTTGATCTTATTTTCGCAACTTGGTCATATTGCTAGGAAGATCTAGAAGAACTCACCTAGTCCGGAGTTCATAGTATGTGGACGTGGTACATTCCCACACGTTTCGCCGGCATCGGCAGAGAGCTTTGTCAGTCCTAGCACCACAATACAGCTCTTTAAAAAGACAGGTGAAGCCGACTCTGGAAGTTATCATGCATACTATAGACTCTGGACTAAGTGCGTTTCTCTAGGTCTCCCTACCAATATGACCAAGTTGCGAAAACAAGTTCAAACAACTTCTTTACAACGAAAGAAGACTGCGACCACACAAAAAGGCTTCACCATTTCAGTTTTCCTACCTTCGACGGAAATGAAAGTTTGGGGGAATTCCTTGAGCTAATTAATAGAATAGATGCAAATATAAAGTTGGCCATGGAGTCAGAAAGGAAAAATAAATAGCCTTTTTTGGATATATTAGTGAGCAATGAGGGCAATAAGTTAGGTAGAGATGTATATAGGAAGCCCAAACACGCGGATTTCCTCATTAATTTCTTCTCCAACCATACATATAGAGTCGAAATAGGAGTTAGTAAGTCTCTGATAATAAGTGGTCGGCTTCCATCCGACGTAAACCACAGGGACCAGAGATCGATAGGTTGGAGCATATACTATTTCAGAAGAATTATTCATTAGGATTAGTAGACAATTACATATCAATTATCAGTAACAAATTGAGGGGAGTTTGCGCGATAAATAATTGGACTCTTTTGATTTTGCTTCTGTCAGCTTGCGAAAAAGTTGGCTGATCTACTGAGGAAGTGGAACATAAAAACAATGTATAAAGAGAAATTAACACTTTCCTTAGCAGTTCCTGGGTTTAGATAATTTTCAAACCCTCTTTCTATATCTGGCAGCTACTAGCTTTTGTGCTCATGTGGTAAGATCTATGTGGGAGAGACTTGCTGACCCATTTATAAGAGACAATGCGAAAACAAAACTGCATGCAAAGGTTTATTGATCCAAATATCTAAGCTTGCTGAACACGGCTAATACAGGACACTCAATAAACTGGTCCAAAATACAACCTTTCGCTGGTTACGAGGACTTCATATCAAAGCGTACGATTAGGGAGTCTATAGAAATCAACAAAACTGCCAACTTCCTTAATAGGAGCTAGTTGTGGCTTTTGGAATGGCTTAAGGAGAGGAAGAGATAGGGAGTGCAGGAAGAACCACTGAACAAGAGAAGGAGGTTGGATTAGCCTTGAGTATAGCTTTGACTACCTTACTTCCCATGATATGAGCATTGCATACATACAATGGACAATAGCACAAGCTCAAACATGATAGATCATTAGAGGATCGTACACTAGTTTATTTGTGTAAGGAAAAAGCTGCGACTTAATGCACTTCTGGTTTGAGAAGTATCTTCACTTGTTTGTAAGAATGTAAAGTATGAAGTAGCCAACCAAATCATGGGATGTCTTATTAAGATCGCGGAGTTAAGCGTATAAAAATGTGACTAGGGATACAGCTGGCCACCTTTTATCCTGGTTAAGTATATTTTTTGCTCTATTGCTTAAAATATGCATACCTGTTCTCATGATGTCTGTCACAGTACAGACGAAAGCTTAGCACAGTTTCGTCGGGGTCGCAGGAAGATGATCCTAGGACTTCTTCGCACAATTAGACAGTCTTCCCTACCAACTTTTTCCTCTAAATGTGAAGTCATGTAACAATTTTAATCTATTGTTGGCTGAAGAGTTGTGGGTTTCCTGCTGCCTATATCCCCATATGGCCGCCTTCACTATCACAACTTCTAACTTGCTTATTTTAATCTAAGCACGGTGCGTACTGAGCGGATTTGGTGAGGCCTATTCATATGTCCCGGTGATTCTCTCATTCCTTTATTTTCGAAGTGTTGATTCAATTTGTCCATTTTAGTTTGCATTCTACTTCATTCAGGCTTTACCAAAGTCCATTTTGCTCTGTAAGAGAGCCTGGTTCAGATATTTCATCTGACCGCCTCCATCATATCCGTCTTTATAGAGTTGTTATTTTCCTCATTCTGCCTAAAGCCGTAGCACATACTCTAACCTTTCTAAACACGCCTTCAAACTCAGAATACTTAAGCTGGATGCAAAATTAACTTAATGCAGTGCCCCAGTTAAGCCTAGAGATCAAGCCTCTATTTCACCGACAACTTCTATTAACTGTACTGTCAACCAACAATCTCTTTTTTCCACCGCATCTCTTGCGCTTTGATCCATAATCTCAATTCTATGACTCCTTTTCCATCGTTTCTTGTACCTAGTCTCTAGAATGTCCCGTTGTAGCCTATGCCTTCAAAATCTAAGTGGGGTAGTTGCCCCTCCACCTCTTTTGTGAATCTAATTCTTTATCAAGTCGGTCAAGTGATATGACCTAGTTTCACAACTTAATTGTATTGTCAGGGTAACCTAGATAAACGCACCTTGTCCGGGGTCCTATGCCGTATTATCCATAACAGGAGACCGCGACCATACTGAGGTCCACGCCACCTTAATCTTCGCATC
Organism: Protopolystoma xenopodis; assembly: GCA_900617795.1. NCBI lineage: Eukaryota > Metazoa > Platyhelminthes > Monogenea > Polystomatidea > Polystomatidae > Protopolystoma > Protopolystoma xenopodis. The sequence continues at coordinate 6,060 of CAAALY010000471.1, forward strand.
TTCGGTTCTTAAAATTAAGGAATTTCTTTACAATGCCACCAAAGTGCATAGTAATCGCATGAGAACTCTTATTTGCAGTGGTAACTTCTCGAATTCATGTTCTAATATACTATCTATACATTTGCAATAGGTAGTACAAATATTTGCTCAAAGATATTGCCTTTAAATGTAAAGTATGTGGTCCTTATGAGATGTGTGCACCCTATTTCTTTTACAATGATAAAGGACTGGCTGTTGAATTCTTCTACAATTATCTGAGTTGTCCTTACGTTTTTATTGAGTGCTGACACGAGTGCCATTCCATACGCCTTGTGACCCAAGTGTACTCGTGGCAGTCTGGTGTAGTGGTTAACGGGTCGAGATTATACGCTATGCCACCATGATTAGAGTCCCCTGGGGGTGCTGGTGAGGCCTAGGCGGGTTTGAAACTGCAGTTCAACCTTGCTTGGACGAGAACACTTTTTGGAAAGTAAGGCTATGTGAAATTCGCTGGAAACATAAAATCTACTCATATCATTGTTGGAAAATTCAACTACCATTCCTTCATAACCTTATGCGAAATAGTATGAGTACATTTTATATACTCTACTAGTAGTCTTAAAAATCTACTTATAAACAAAAAATGTAGCCCTTTTGTCTGATTTATCAGTCAAAGTATCTTTCGTTTCCGTTCCGCTTCCATGATATTCTCGCTCAAGTTGTTTGTGTACATGGATTCTACATCAGTGCTTACCAACAGTTCTGTCTGTTAGTGTTTTGGATCCTTTAAAAAAATTCCTGAGTTCTTCACGGTCTTTGATAGTCTCGTTTTTTCTTGATTTTCAAGCACATAAATTTTGTCAGTCTGTGTCGCTCAATGTTTGTTGTTAACTCTTAATCTTAGTGGTTATTATTCGTGTATCTTCGATAATTCATCTGCTTTCGATGGTCTTGCGTTTTTTTTATTAACGAATTCATCATCCATCTGTACATTTATCCTTCATGCAGTTTATCCTTTAGTGTTCAGTTGATATTCGTGTTTGGATTTCTTTGTATTTTGTAAAATGTACTTTGTATTGTTTTCTGTCCAGTATCACCGTCGATTCCCACCTTTCCGCCTGAGGGATTATTTAATCATTCCCTTCTAATTTCCTGCGTATCCTTTTTTTATCTGATCCTGTAGATAAAAATTTAACCCCTTTTTTAGGAGATCCATGGCTTCGGGACCAAGTTGAATTGAAAGTAAATTCGCTACCTTATCCGCAGCGTCATTTGGAGCAGTAGGTATCGTTAATTCAGAAGCCTCATGATTTGGTCCAGTTGGCTCGATTATGCCAAGGGATTAATATCATCCCTTCTATATACAATTTCCTTTCATACCTGCTATTTATCAGATCCCTAATCCATCTTGACTTATGGCCAATCATACTCTGGAGCTTTTAAAGGTCCTTCCGATTAAACATCTCATCTAGATCCTTAGCATATACTTGATGCTTATGAGGTTAAATAGCTTTTTCTTCTCACACTCATATTTTTCCTCTTATTTTTGATGAAGGCATTGTAGAAGAGTTTATTGACTGTGTCTGAATGACACTTCTTCACTAAGCTGACAAGTTAGCAGCAACACTGTTAGGTTGACAACAGTTCAAAAAGGTTAAATGGTAATTAATGGAGACTGAGAAGGATGAGTGACTACCTTAGATGTTGATGCCATACGATCATATAGGATATTCACAAGGAGGAAATTAAGACAGAAATCAAATACAGGAATAATCCTTAATTTTTAACCTCATCACAATTACACACTGATAATCAGAATCTTAAGACTAATGGACATGAAGTTCTAATTTTCATCGGCAACGTGTACCCCAGATAAATCATACGAAGAAGTCTAGGCGTCATAAATTCCAGATAACAACACAGATATTATGAAAATAAAAACAGGAATCAGGAGGACGACCAAACCTATATATGTCTGCTATGTTTTGAACTGAGTCGAAAATTTTGACCATTATTAATAAACTAGAATATTCAGGTGATCAGAAAAGATAGTACAAAACTATTCATTAGCCTGCAAACTCAACCAGATTGTTCTGTAGCTTGTCGCAAACGTAAGTAGAGGTTTATTGGTGAAAGAGGAAGAAAAATCAGCCTACTTATCAGGTGACATCAAAGCATCTGCAGAAATATGAATAAGGAAATTTTTGAATAGTCGAATACGTTGTGTGGACGGGACACGAAATTGCTTGGAAGGTGACGGAAAGATTAGCTGCATATCGTGAGAATACACGGAGATGCAAGATTCAAGAAGCCGTCGATGTCCTAACTGAAATAAATCTAATGAACACGAGGCTGGAAGTATAATTTTTTTTATAAAATTTAAGTAAACACGGAGATCAGGGAAAAGCAAGATAGGCGAAAGGAAGACTAGGTCATCTAATTATTTTGAACTTTTGGAAAGATAAGTCGTGATAAAAAGGCCACAGAAACAATCAGAAATGTAGGCGATAACGGCTCTTGAAACACGAATGTGGTGACGGCAGTCGGGTGGAATCTATGTACCAGGCCCTCTTACGGGGAGAGAGAAACTGGTAAAACCTAAATTAAGTAGATTGAGATGAGAGAATCATCGGGGCATATGAATATTCCTCACAAAATTTACTCAAAATGTACTCTTTGTTAGGCTAAAATAAGCAACTAGGGATAGTGCTAGTGAAGGCGGCGATATGAGGATATGGGAGAGGTGAATGTACCAGGACAGGTGAAATCCAACAACTTTTCAGCAGACAGTTTGTTAAGTTGTTTAATTTTTTTGTCTTTTATCTGTCGTGCAATGCTAAGATTGTGAAGGCTTACTAACGATACCGGCGAAACTTTTCGATTTATTAACGATTATTTGGAGAGTCTCCTATCTTGCCATTTTCTAAGGTTTATTTGCTGTGTCTTTTTCAGTGATTGTGTTATTTTATCAATAAACCACAAGGGCTTAGTCTCTTCATGTCCGTCTACCAGTTTCTTTTAGTTTTAAATCTATTTGCGTTTTTGACTTTATCGATGCAGCATTCAAGCTCGCTAATAAATTTTTATCTTTATGCTTTCTCTTTCTTTATATGTCTGAAATTTTGGGGTACCTTTCATTTTGCTTGGAGAAGCGAGTTGAAGGAATTCCTAAGTTGGCCCCATCAGAAGCGGGCAAATAAATCCTTGGCTCACCGTCCCACGATACCGATAATTCCTTACTGAGCTCCCGTTCGTCATGCGACGGACATCGTCAGAGCAAGACACCATGCATTACAATAATACACCAAGCATTAAGGCAGGAAAGTTGTCCAGCTGCAATACTACCTCTGACGGTGTCCGTCACACCACAGACGAAAGCTCAGCAGGGTGTCATCGGAGTTGCGGAACCGTGATCCGAAGACTTATTGACACAAATCTAGCCACAGCTCCAAGAAAGGCCCCCTTCGACTTCCAGTGAGATCAATTTACGAATCCATTCCACTTGCCTCTTCGAACTAAATGAAAAGTGCTTCAATAACAATATATTAAGAGATTCTTGGAGAAGCTGTTTCTATACATATTTACTGCTGAAAGTCGCTTGCTTTTTGCTTTTATTTCTCTGCACATTAACTGATTATCTTCGCGTCCTATTGTCCACCATCACTTCAACAAACATCATAGTCTGCATATTCGATTTATCTCCACTTCAATATTCTTTTCAGTACTAACATCGTCTATTTGGCTCTTTATTCTAATTTATCTCTTAAAAGACTGGTAAATATTACTTATAGGAAATATTCCTCTCTATATGAAGTTTATTCACCCTATTTTGTTTAAGGTGATAAGGGAACTGGTAGTTGAATATGAGTAGATCCTACATTTCCATTGAATTTTAAATAGCCTTGCATCCCCAAATGGGATGGTGAGACCAATTTTAGAATCCCTTTCACTTGCCACTTCGAACGAAATTAAAAGTACTCCAACAGCAATTTATTAATGGGTTCTTGGAAAGGCCAGTTTATGCATACATTCATATATATATATATATAT
>CAAALY010000472.1:0-10085 GCA_900617795.1 Protopolystoma xenopodis
TCCGCCCTATCACAACTCCTCACTTGTTTACATTACACTCGTCAAAATGTGTGCCCTTTTGTTGCAAATCTAGTGTGGCCTCATCACACCCGCTATTCACCCTGACCCTCTCTCTTCAGATCAGCTGATCCGACTCGGGCCTCCAACTCGGATGCCCTCATTGTCTCGTAGATGCTTTCCTTCTATTTCTGGTTGACTGATTTTACTCGGGTCTAGTCCCTATAAATAATGATAATAATCCATTATTCTAAATTCGAAAGAGTTGGTTAACATTGAAATAACCAAAATGCCGTCTTGCTTCAGCTTAGCATTTCCACCGCGCAAATTACTTTGCGATATATTCCGTTTAGTTAATAATTAAGAAATATATCTGTAAAGATACAAAAATTGCTGAATATTTCCTAATATTGACTCATTTAACCCAATCGGTTCCCTCAAACTTGAAAACAAACTAGTGGACCGAAGATTTGGAGGTCATCTGCTAGCATGCAGGCAATATTAATATTATTATATTAATAATAATACAAAATAAAATCTTTATAATCAATCTTTATAAACCTTACAAAAATGCCTCACAAAGAATTAACTTTATTTTAAGTGAGGCTTTTTCAGCTTAACTTTTTTATTGAGCGAAATCTTCCATCCAAAGAACGGATAGGAAACAACTCTGTTAGAATGCATAACTTGTTGGATATTTCCAGTAGACTTTCGAATAAGAAATTCATGGAATTAAAAACGATATATTATTCATTTTTACACTCGTTTCTTCACTTTAGCAGTTTGAATTCAGTCATCACTTCTTTCAGTTTATATACAATTAACATAATTTTGAGGCAACCTCAGCACAGAGGCTTTATTATAGGAAATCTTGCAAGTTCCGAGCTACATCCTATGATCTTGTCTATTAAAGCATATGGTCATTACTTTGGGGTTTTTGTAAACACTTGTTAATCACTTGATGAAAGAAATTTCAGGTCACTGAAAAATTTGGATTTGCACTCTGGCTTATGCACCGTGTATTATTATATGTTTAAATTTCAAGAAGGGGTAAAATATCATATTGTGATTCAACTACGGCAAGAACTGCCTCATCAGTTAAGTTTTATATTTCAATACATTCTTAGAAGAGAGGCCAATTAATATTTCATGACCAATCATCATTCATGCAAGCGTCATTTGCTCGTTTGATACAGTTGAGTTGTTCGAACAGAGAAAAATAATGTCACTCTGTTAAACAGTCATCTCAACTTAGCCTAATAGCGCCAGGAAAGAGCTCAAATTGTTTATGGAGGTGAGACAGAAAAGCTAGTCTAGACATGCTAATCCACAATAATACATTAGTAGAAAAAGATTAATTTCCTTTGAAAGATCTAGAAAAAGTGGTTTTCAAAGAAGCTCTTAGTAGATTTCTGTTGGGGTACTTTGATTACGATTAAAGTGGCCATTGGAAGGGACTGCCGTAGAGCTATGATTATAGATTTGGGTAAATAAATCCTCGATTAACCATCCTTGCTGAGAGGGAACAAGGACTACCTCAGAGAAAGAGGCAAAGACTTTAGTAGCCACGAAACTGGTTTTCAATTTCACATCCCATGAATCTCACCAGCGTTGTATGCATACAACACATTTGTAATGGCACACATTCACATGTGGCAAGATTTCAGGACAAAAAATGTACGCGATTTAAGGGAGGACGAATCTGTTTCATTTTCCATTTACTGGAACTTTTCATGTAATCCAACTTCACGTGTCAGCAACTTCACTTTTCAACAAGTATGTGGGAAAAGAAAATCGTGAGATGTTCCATTAAATAAGTCAAGTTAGCTTATAAGAAGTAGGTGGGATTGCAACTGGCCACATTTCTTGTCTTACTATTCATTGAATTATTGTAAAACACAGAGTCCTGCTCAGACGATGTTCGCCATATGACAGACGAAAATTAAACAAAGATTCATAAGGTCACGGAACGGTGGACCGTGGACTGATTCACACAAATCCACAGTCATGGCTTTAAAGCAACACGCACTGTGACTCCCGGTGATACCAACTTACGCATCCCTTTCAGTCGCCTTTTCGAATTAACTGAAAAGTATTCCAACACCAATTTATTTTGAAGTTGTTTGACTTTCTTTTTGCAACGTGGTCACATTGTATGCATAATCATTTCCAGAGTAGGACCGTGGATGTGGTACATTCCAAGACGTTTCGTCGGCATCGTCAGTAAGTCTTGCCAGTCTTAGCAACACCCTCAACTCGTCGGATAGACAAATGAAGCCGATCCTTTTTACCAAACATGCGCTAAATAGTTGTGTAATGGCACACATTCACATGCGGCAAGATTTCAGGATGAAAAATATATCCAATTTAGGGGTAGACGAATTCGTTTTATTTTCCTTTTACTGGCACCTTTCATGTAATCCAAATTCACTTGTCAGCAAATTCACTTTTCAACAAGTATTTAGGAAAAGAAACTCGTAAGATGTTCCTTGTGTCCTGGGCTATTCGCCTTTCCTATATCCTCTTATTACACGTTTTTTTTCTTGCTTATTTAAATGTGGTATGATGTGCCCCCTTGAGCGGCTTTCATGGGAACCCTTCACACCCCACGCTGGCGTTCTCATCCCCCTTCACCTTTGTGCTGGGAATTTTGATCAAAGTCTGCCATATTGTTACGCAATCCTCCTTCCCTAAGTCTTGTCGCAGTCTCCCTCTTACCCCGTAGAATCCGTCTGCTCTCTCCCTGGTTCAAGTATTTCACTCGACCCCTGCCAGCCGATCTTTGCTACTCGAGGCGTTATTTCCTACACTCTGTTTCTGGGAGACTAACTTGAGGCGTAAGACGCCGAGTAATTCTTATCGTCAAGCCTTTGCTACATACACCACAAATATTGTAATACTGCTTGTCTTGATTAGGTTCAAAGTTGATAAATGAAAGAGGCTCAAAACGGCATACCACACTACATTTAAATAAGCATGGGAAAAAATAGTCATAGTGAAGGCGTGATCTGAGGATATAGGAAAGGTGAATAGCCCAGAACAAAAGAATAGGTACCACAACTGTTTAGCCCACAATTGGTCAAAGGAGCGGCTTCACTTGTCTCTTTGACAAGTTGTAGTGTGTTGCTAAGACTGGCAATACTCACTGAAGATGTCGACTACGATGCCGGCGAAACGTCTGGGAATGTACCATGTCTATGGTCCGACTGTGGAATTATCATGCGTACAATGATTCCGGACTAGGTCTTCCTATCAAAATGACCCAGTTGCGAAAACAATGTCAAAGAACTTTTATACAACGAAAGGAGACTGCGACCACACAAAAGTCCGCACCATTTTGGTCTTCAAATCTTCGACCAATTTTTTTCGTTAACCCTACAACCTATGCTGTTGGCATGGGGATAGTCAAAGCATCCATAAGTTTAGCTAAAAGCAACAATTTACTCGCGAGTAACATATAATTTTAATGTCAGACATCAAACGGGAATTTTCTGCATGATAATCAATTAAGACTTCTATGCATAGCTTTAAATATCCTATATGGACGCTGAATCACATATTACACTTGCCACTAATAGATCTGAATTCGAATTCTTGTAATCAACCGTAAATGGGAGATGTATATAAAAAATGAGGCCTGGCTAATTGGGAAAATTAGATTTTATTCACTTTTCATTTTTTTGTAAAATTATCTTCATGATTGGTGGTACTTATGTGACTTTGACTTCAATTCAGTCAGACAAATATTACAATATTTATGTGAAATATACTGGTAATCAGGAAAGGCTACATATAAATATATACTCTATAATACACCAATAATGTTTGCGCTTTTACAGGTGTTTATTCTATCTACTTGCTGTTGAGACGATATAAGATAGGCTATGGGCCTCTGACAGAGATATTTGGCTACTCTGATTATTTTATTTGAGTCTTTGTACTTCTCTGCAATCTTGGAATTTTGGACAGTCATTGCCATTGGAAAGAAATGTATTCCTTATAATCTTGGCTGAGCTTAGATTGTTCTACTTAACTTATTCATAATTAATGAATTTGTGTCAATTTTGGCACGATTTGTACATAAGTTAGTGAGTTACATTGTTTATTGTCTTAAATATTATTTAGTTTAGATAAGATGGACTCGAAATATCATTAAGAATTCGGAGAATGTTTAGATCATGTAAGGATTTTTAAACCAATATTATTAAAAAATTAGCATTTATAACTTGTATGATAAGAATTAGAATTATTACTAATTAAGCTACGAGGAATCTAGGAGAAATCTTCCATTTTTTGAACTACATATCTAATATTAACGCACAAACTACGAAAACGCTACTTTATTCAGCTCTCAATTGAACATCCGCAAACAATTTTAAGGTTTTAACCCCAGAATGGCCTTGCGTACTAACAAATAGAATTAGTTTTAACCAAATTTTGCCAAAGTTTTCTTTCGTTGTATAGAAGTAGTTTGACCTCGGCTCCGCAGCAGGATCTTTGTGTCAGTGCGGCATATATGAACGCACATTGTCTAGAGCCCATAGTATGCATGAGAATCGTCAGTATCAAACCGTGGACTTGGTACATTCTCAGACGTTTCGCCGATAACGTAAAGGCGCCTTGCCAGTCTTAGCGAAAAAGAGACAAGGAAAGTCGATTCTTTGGTCGAATATCGCCTGAATAGTTGTGGTACTTTTCCTCCTGTCCTGGTGTATTCACTTCTTTTAAATCCCCTTATTACCCCTTTCCATTTCACGATTCCTTGCTTGTATATTTAAATCTAGTTCACGGATGGCCTTTTGAGATAAATTAGTGAGACCTATTCATATTCCTTCCTGGAACATCAAAAACTCTGCAAAAACATAGATACATAAAGATCTGAGAAAGCTCACAGGAAATCGACTGGGAATTGTCAGAAAGCCCGGTCGCATGTGATGCAAATCTGAAAACACGCAAATTTTAGATGCCATCGATATCTTGACTAAAAGAAATCTCATCAACAGGACACTTGATTGGAGATAAAACTGGCAAAACTTTGCATATCGCTTAAGCAAACTCGGACAGGTTGGGGAATAGCAAGGTCAGCAATAAGAAAATGCCTAAATCAAGAAAATATTTTATACATGAGGAAAGGAAATCGAAAGTCCAATAAAATAACAAAGGCTAAGAAAATTAGTATACATTGAAACTAATTGAAGTTAAATAATCATAGCATTTGGGGTCTGGCACCCACGATACTAATATACAAAGAAAATACGGGTTTCTAGGAGTTTCCTTAGATAAGGTTGATGTAAAGACTTTCATTTTGTATGAAAGCCTTAAGGCTCTTGCAAGATTAAGTCTCAAATCTGACGGTGTTCATCATGTAGCATGACGAACGAGGGCTCAGCACATCTTTGCCGAGACGTTGGAGGATGTCTCGTGGACTGCATCAGCCAGAACGTCGTATTGGTACCAAACGACTTCAGTACAATGCAAATCAGCCGGCGTCTTCTGGTCAGAATTACCCAAGAATCTCTTAATCATGCGCTTCCATAAGAAATTAAAGTTTCCACAACACACAAGACTGGGGCATAAGAAAGTCATGAACATGGTGGTATGGATAGAAGCGCAAAAGATGTGTCCAAGACGAGAGTTAGTTGGCTCACCGTGCACAGATTTGTTCATGAATGGAATTTGTGAAGCAAAGGCTGAACAGTTGTAAGAAAATCTGTAACGTCAAGTTAGTTTCCAATCCAGTCTGGAAATCCACACTTTGAGGGCCTGCACAGTGAGGCTTGAGGCAGAGTTTGTTGAATGCATCTCATATAACTGATTTACTGGTAGTCTCAAAACCCTAATATTGAACAAAATTGTGTGAAATGGCGCCTCGAATAGCATGGATATGGGGGCGAAGATCGATTGAAATCACCGGACTAGAGAGACAGGAGACGGAGCTTACGAGGAAAGAGAAGGATTCTGTTAAGACCTAGAGGAAGAGGATTGCAAACTAAAGTGGTATAATTGAATCAGCACTCCCGGCAGAGTGGGGGAGACGATTAGGGAACCGGCGGGGAGTGTGAATGGGACTCGTTAAATCGGCTCAAAAGGCCAAACCAGAACCGGGTTTAACTAATCAAGTGAGAAATTGTAATAGTGAAGGGGCGAAGTGAAAAAAGAGAGATGCCACAACTGTTTAGCAACAGATTGGTGAGATAATCGAATTCACTCGTATCCTTAATGAGTTGTAGTGTGCTGTTAGAAATGACAAGGTTCAATGCAGATGCTGACTACCCCGCTGATGAAACGACTGGAAAGGTACCAAATCCACCCCACAAGACTGGAAAATATCATGGATACTATTGACTCTGGACAATTTGCTTTAATCTAGCCTCCATGACAATACGACTAAGATTCAAAAAAGAGGTAAAGACTTTTAGAAACTAATTTTTAATAAATATTTTAATATTATTTACTTTACGGATTCTATTTCGTTTTTTTTGTTATACAAACTCATTCAATTTGCTTTATAAAACATACAAAGAATATTTCGCTGGACGCCAACCTTAGTCACTAAGATCCCTAAGCACCTCACTTATATTGACAACTTTCTTATTATATCATAAAACATCGTTTTCGCAAGTTGGTCTTGTTGTCAGGGCGACGTGGTTAGACGCTCCTTGTCTGAAGTCCTCTGCCCTAATAGTTATCATAATTCCGAGCGCCAGACCATGAACTTGGTACATTCTATTACATCGTAGTCGGCATCATCAGTGAGTCTTGCCATTTTTAGCATCAAACTACAACTCGCCAGAGACAATTAAAGTCGATCCTTTGACTATTTGTCCGCTGAACATTTGTGATATCTCTCCTTCTTCACTTCATCACTTCACTATCAAAATTTCTTAGTTACTTTGTTAAACCTGGTTTCGGTGTGACCTTTTTACTCTCCCCCTGGCGTCCTCCTCCTCTCCCCCACTAGCCTCGATTATACAATATAGAATTTGCAAATCTTTTTGAATGAAAGTCGATTTGCCAAGTGACCTCAGACTAGCGCCCATAATAAAATAAATTCTATTTATTTATGAACGAATGGGACTTCCCGTAGGTAAGGCTTGCCATTACTTATCTACGAAATGATGCTAAAAATGTACACCAATACACAAGGCAAGCTTAACAAGGTACAAAAGAAGCAACCGGAATGGTCTCAATAATGAGTGCGTAGGAGAAAGTCAAACTAGGCAGTGTTTAGAAGTAGAAACAATCACACTATTATTAATCTGTTTATTTGTTATTCTTAAATTAAATCTAATTAATAAATTAAAAATTTCCTGCAATTCCTCTATAAAGCACTTCTAATTCAGCTGCAAAAGGCATAGACTTATCCATTTTTCTGAGTAATCGTATTAGACATTCCTGCTATCTGCCCCAGAAAATTCACATTCTTTGGGTAGTAAAGACGCTTGGAGATAACTAAAGTATATTGTCACCTGATTATCTGAGCTCATTCATGAAAATAATAGTGTGGTTAACATATATCCATTACTATATTTATTCAAGTATATTTATATTTATTTAAGGAAGATAGCCCTAATTAATCGAATAAATAGGTTCAATTTATCACGTGAATTGTAGCTACATCCACTGTAGGAAGTTAAAAGCCAAGAATGGCAGTTATCGATTATAGGTACTTTCACTCATAACTACAATATGAGCATGGCTAGTTGCCATATAGTGATAATTTATGAATATAATATGAGTGCATTAATATTAATTTTAGTCAGTCGAACGTTTGTAATCAAGTTGCGCAGGCAGAAACAAACGATATATCTCTGTTTACTTGAATTCTTTTGGTTTTAACTTACGAATCTGAGAAGCCTCTTGCCTGTCCACTGCATACAACAAACCGGCTAAACCATTGGCAACGAGAAACGGCTCATCAAGCAATGAAATAAGAATATCGATTCATTTATGAGCATATTTTAACCAATCCAATCGGCCCCCTCATATAAGCTAAATGATAATGCATGCACTAAGGGTAGGGATTAAGGATATGCACAGATTTTTATGGTGCTTTCGTCAGCTATTTAAAATTTTAATACTAAAATATGTAAGAATAACACATGAACTCATTAAGAGATTTCAGACATGAAATTAAATCAATCGAATATCAACTTTTGTCGTAGGATTCTACTATCACTTGAGTCCTAAAATTTGACTTTATTCGACGCTAGACTGAATTTTCCCATTCATATAGGTCGAAACAACAGTGCTTTATCTGAATCACGCCCTAGCTGAACCGATATCTTAGCATTTAGTTACAGATCAGAGATGACATTCAAGATATAGCAGGTCTCAGTTATATAGCTTCGGATAGGATGGTATGAATAGATTTGGAGGTTAGAAATTCTTTCTTCATTTATTAAAATAAAATGTAATGTTGGAACGTAATATACGACTCATCAAATAATGCTTAAAGAAATTATCATTGGCGATCACTTACGCTTGAAGTTAGGTTTGCTCATATTTAAAATCTTATAGTTATTGGACATCGATAGCTCTTATAAAAGGAAAATGCATAAATGTAAATATAGAAAAAAAAGGAGTAGGGGCAATATAATACATAATGAGGCAAATAAAATATGAATACGTGACGCTAAATAACCCAAAACAAGGGTATATGTTTATTTATGACACTTTGAGGAAAGTTTCATTCTGTCAGTTTCTCTATTTTTGCATTTCGTATAACTCATCATCAATTTTGCTCTTATAAAAATTTTAGCCATCTTAAAGATACTTAAATAATTAGAGCCTGTTTTTAATAACTCTGAAGAAGACTCTTAAGTAATTCTTCTGAGGCAAAATTTTATAGTGAAAGCTTTAATTTCATTTCATTCATTATAGACAGATCATTGGGGAAAAATTGAATCGCATATTATTATTCTTATTAATGAAGTTAATTTCCTTTCTAAATAATCTTTGTCAATCATGTTCGTGATTAATCCTGACCTCCATTTACAGGATTATTCTCACTTAACAAAATAGTTTGCAATACTTTATAAGAACTTTGAGTATCAAATATGATTAAAGCATGATTATTAATTATTTTTACTAAATATAATATGCATATCAATAAATAATTTATTTTGTACGCTATGTTTCTCAACAAATGCTTTCCACTATTGCCTTATACCATATTCACATGAAGTGCGATATACCAGATAGCCTCATTCTATTATATATTAAGCAATTCATATCAAATTTGCAGCACTATTCCAGACAAACTTCAATTATATAATTATAAAAAATTGTGTGCTTAACTATATATATGTATATATGTCTATATGTATATATATATATACGTTAGTTATAGTACGATTCAGAATATTATGCCGAATTACATCATCATAAGTTTTACATAATATCCATATTTGGAATTTATTCCTAGTATAGCGGGGTCTCCATTATACTGATAATTTTTCTTCTAAACATTACTTTTTTATGCTGCACTACTGATAACTAAAAAAATATTTTTATTCTGCATGCATCTTTGATTAACTTAATATAGTCTGAGAGGGGAATACCTGCCAAAATGATTGAATCTATTGTGAACTCCACGAAATGCACATGAAGGCTATTCATATGAGTAGTCGTTGGAGAATTCTATTTTCCTCTTCAAATAATATCGGATTGATCATAACTCAATCGACGGTAATGCGTTAAATTTAGAATGATAATTTATCGCGTTTTACTATTTTACAAATAAAACATTTCTAAATCTATAGAAACCATGCTTTGTCATACAACAAGAAATTTTTTTGATATGCTAAGCATATTTAATATTTCTATTAAAAAAAATAAATTCATCTTATAGGCTATCATTTTTCTAATTGAAGATATGAAGACCAATATGTTGTGGCCTCTGGTATGATCGCAGTCTCCTTTCGATTTATAGATAAGGATTGACCTCGTTGTCGCAACTTGGTCTTGTTGTCAGGGCAACTTATCAGAACGTACCTAGTTAAAAGTCGTCTGCCATAGTAGTTGTCATGATTCCCAGCATCAGACAGTGGACATGGTACATTTTAAGACGTTTCGCCGGCATCGTA
>CAAALY010000473.1:0-10076 GCA_900617795.1 Protopolystoma xenopodis
TTATAGTTCAGTAGATTCAAATGCCAAATTAAGAAGTGAGCTGTAAGCGAGACTATGTGAGGCGTATTCATTCTATTTCAATCAAAGCTGCACTACAACGGTTAGAGGCCTGCTGGGGCTGCTGATTAGACCCAGCTTAGATCGAAACTGCAGCCTACTCTGAATGAGAATACCTTTTAAGAAGCAATGTTATATGAAATTTAATAAAAGCATTGAGCCTACTAATATCATTGTGAGAAGATTAAAATGCCAGTCCTTCATCACCTTATACGAAATAGAGCGAATACATCTCATACATATGATCTACTGGTAGTCTCGAAAACCTACTTATAAAACGAAAATGTAAGAGAGACTGCTTGCAGTGACAATACAGAAAGTTTGCAGCATAACTATAAATGAGTTGTCTCCCTAAAAACTCCCAGATGGTCCTCCCTGAATAGTGAAAAAAGGCGAGATAGTGCAAAACCGAGTCTTAAAGGATCCAGTGGTAAATTTAAGTTACTGTGACATTCATTTTTATTTAAAATTTGAACGGAGTTTAGTTGGTACCAGAGCACTGTCCTCTAATGATATTGAAGTTGTTTGCAACATAGAAAATGAGTTGCATATTAAGTTGGTTCAAGATTGTTTCCCTGATCTGATGCTGAATGGCACGGAAGAAGCAAAATTGATAAGTCTAAGTGGTCACTACAGGACACCAGATAGAGCGGTCTAAATCCCAATGTTTTGTCGGATATGGGGACTTAACAGCTAAGCGAAAGATCAGTGAGTCGATTAAAATTAGCAAAACAAATAACATCTTGAATACGAGGAACGAATGCAGGAAACTAAGTCAGAGCTATCTCTGGTTGCTGAATAGAAAGAGAAAGAGAGAGAGAAGGGAAGGGAAAAGGAAGAGCCACTGAGTAAAAGGAGAAGACTTGACTAAGCTGGAGTCTGTTTTCGGACATAAAATTGCCAAACAACTCGTGGTTGTTGCATACACACACGAACACGAATCCACGAAGCTCTGGCAAGACTCAGGATAAGGATCATACGCTAGTTTATTTGCATAGGCATAAGTTGTGACGACATCCGCTCTCCTTCTTGCATCATTTTTGCATAAAATAACTAACAAAATCATGGATGGCCTCATTAAGATAGCAAAAAAAGGTATATGAAGTAAGCAGAAGCTCAGCTAACCACCTTTCTTGGTTTCGTGTTTTTTTCGTGATTTCTTTCGTGAATAATGGTTTCTGGCTCTGACGATGTCTTTCAAATGACGGGCGAAAGCTTAGCACGGAGTCCTCGGGATCGTAGGACGGTGAGCCGAGATCTTCTCTGCACAATTCAACAGATAAAAGCTCAAGGCAACTCTCCTTCGGTATCCGGTGAGGCCAATCTACAAATCCCTTCCATCCGCCTTCTTAAACAAAATGAAACGTATGCCAGTACTAATAAATTATCGTTTTCAAAGGAAAGTCTTTAAGATTAACCTTTTTTCGCTGCATTCTCATGTAAGAGAACTCATTCGACAAACTAGTATTGGATCCCACATCTTCGACAGCATCTGGAGACTCATCGTCGGCTAGACTTTCAAGTTCCCAAATTCTCCGTAAAGCATAGCTAAACTTTCTTATCCACCTCATACTTTGAGTAATGGATTCGGATTCTATTCAAACTTAGATACAGTGTTGGTCTGTATACATCCCGGCACCTACAATGATAGAACCATACATATTTACTTGCCTCAGGTAAAATACCATATAAAATCTTTTATCAAAATGACAGCATAATAGTGTTCGTCTGACCTGTCCAAGTTGTCACTGCGTCGTATCTGAAGAAACGTGTCCACGCCACCAGCTGGCAAACGATCACAGCCGGTGGAAAAACGGAGAAAGTGGCTATGATCTTCAGGTGTAAATTCTAGTATGGTTTTCCAAAAGGCTCTAGAAACAAAATGCAAAATAAAATACTTCACAGGAAAAGTTCTGGCTGCGGTAAAGTTTGAACATTCTCTTATTAACCGTTCAATTTTAGTGATCGGGTATCCCACAAAAAGGTATCTAAGCAAGAGTTCTTTGATAAAGCGGGGGCAAATGTTTATAGTCAGAAATCGTAAGCTATTGTGAACGAAAATATTTTTGAAATTTAGTTATGCTTTTAGGGAGATTCCAGCAATGCTTGTTGCCCTGCGTGCTTCTCCCATCAGACCGCCGACTTAATTTGGTCTCAGACATTTTGCCGGAAGCGTCAAATGCCAATGTCATATTTAGAATAGAGCTACAACTCTTAAATGTAAACTCATTAAAGCATCCATTTACCGAAATATTACGGCATTTCTCGTCTATTTGATTTTCCTATGCATGAAGAACACATGACAACAATTCCCAAACTCATTACAAGGAATATTCCTCAGAGCCTCCATGAATGCTGGATATAATTGGCGAAAGAAGACTGTAAGCAGGCAAAATGCCAGACTATTTCATAGCTATTATTTCTTGTATATACGAGATGTAACTGACTCTCGATAGTAGTCGAGTACTTAGATTTCATAGACCTAGTTCACATAATTTTTCTGAGAATTCAGGCAGGTTTTCTTATGTATAAGTCTATGGTTTAGGCGTCAGTACTTTTGCGTATCTCCTATAAAGTGGCTCGCTTTTTGGGTAGTATTATTTAGTTAATTAGTGTTGTGAGCCCCGTAGGCATCGCATCGTCAGACTGAACAATAAAAATTATGATGATAACATTTCTGCGATGAAGTGGCAAAAAGTAGCCTAACCAAATGCACCACAATTTATCTCCAACACGTACATTAAAATGACATTAATAAACACCTGTAAAAGTAAATACGAGCATCGATCGATGGGTAGTTACTTATCCGAATGATGATTGTACTTAATTGAGCCTAGAGGATCCAAAAGAGTGTCATTTCAGTGCTGCTGGTGGTAAAAGCATCACTAATTCAGATACCAAAATATTCCACATGCCACGCCTTAGGCTCCAGTGTAGGTGAGCAGAGCAACTTGCTAGCAGACCCCGGCAGATTTACATCGACTTCGTTGTCATTATTAATAGTTTGAGCTCTATACAGGATTTGACCCTCTGATACGTCTTAGTCAGGGGCGGATAGGACCTATTCATCAGCCTTCGGACATAGTGAAATTACGCTCAAAGTGTAGTTGAGTATTGGCTGAATTCACACATTATGTATGTGAATTCAACATAATCACCGTTCCTTTACGATAAGAACAAGAGACTATTAAAAACACAATTTTGAAATAAAAATATTAAGCTGTTTATTGCAATATGCATGTCGGTACCCCTAATCTGCCTAATATATCCTTTACATTTATTAAAGATTTACAGACAAGCAAGATGCTAATAAACAAACACTGGCAGGATGGAATAAAACAATACAAGTCTGCTTTTCCACTGCTCTTTTATCTATTAGAGGCACAGCTTTGCTGGCATAGTTTACTGTCATTTGTCTCCATTCTGAACGGAAGATGAGAATATCAGAGTCTGTAAATTGGTCTGAATGCCTGCCTCTACTAAGTGGGGTGGCCTGTCTCCACGCGATAGCCCATCTGGCTCTCTTTCTTCCCATTCATCAACAATTTTGGGATATTTGCTTAGGTCTGTATATTAATCCCTCTCTTATAATTCCAACTAAAGCTATAAACTTAGCAAAATATGAAATATGAATGTTATAGTGTACCTACGATCAAGTTAATGTTGCAGTTGGCAAACATTGAAAACTGGGCCTATGTCAAGAAGCCAAGTAACTCATATTAAAGAAAATAGGACTCTGTTCATAGGGTCTTCTATCTCTTGGTGAGCTAGCTTTGTTATGTTTATCGAATTTTTAAAAATAATTGGCCATTCAATACGACCGGGCAGAAGTTTAATAAGACCAACCATGTAGTTTCTTGGCAAAGAGCTATTATGGTGCAGATATTTTCCTTTGAAATCATTCTTTAAACGCTGCGGCCTTCAACATTTTATCTTTTGCATATGGGTAATTTTGACAAAGTGTTTGTGAAAAAATTTGTACAGATACGGTGGATGAACTCTTGGCAAGGAGCAATCGAGGTTGAAGAACTGACCGTAGCTAATTATATTAGTTAGCCGATTAGCCGTACAGCTTAGGCTCATTACTAAATGCGATGTTCTCATTGCATCTTGTTCCTTTGTTTTCACAATTTATTTGCAAACTAATCGTGTTCCACCTTTTTCCTACTTATTTTTCTATTCGTTCTTTATAATAAGGAGAATTAGCCAATTCGTTTAGGGTTGGTAGTTGAAGTTCTCACATTGGAATTAGTAGATCATACAATACAATTGAATTTCACTTAACATAGCCTCCCAAGAAGCTGTTCCTTCAGGGTGGATTCCAACTGCTAGATGTTCTGGGTCACATTAAAACACATCAAGCGAATTCGAAATAACGTATTGTTTCCACTTTGTCAGAGAGTCTCCGAGCAGATTTAAATTTAGAAGTGAGACAGACTTCTCCTTAATCGCATTTATAGTTGGACTGATGCCGATATGATAAACTTGTATTTTTCACTTAATTAGATGACACTACTATCTACTAAGTAAAGAGGTCTCAGTATATCTCTAATAAGAACTCGATTCACTCAGCCTCATGAAACCTAGGCAAAGTTACAACTACAGTCCACTCTGCATTAGATAGTATTTTAGAAGAAAAGAGAATGTTAACCTAAATGGCATCGTGAAGGTTCCTCATTGGTAATTTATCTACCAGACCTCAAAGCATCCTAAGCGACCTAAGGTAATTAGAATTCTTATCCAAGAGCTTTGATACCTATTCTTTTAATATAAAATTATTCATGTAGAAGAAAAGTCAGAGAGAATTATATAAATAATAATAAATAATGATAAAAATCACAATTTGCATATAATATACCATATATATAATAAATAATTGCACAAATACTCCGATAAATAATTAAAGCCCATTTTCATGCTAATCCTTTTTATTAGTCCGACTAAGGAAGGACTTCGTAGTAAACTTATTATTTTTTCATACCAGTCAAATGCTTAACAATGACAATAATAACGATAAATAACTGAGATGAGTAGCCTACCTTATCGTCGAATCCTCTTGTGTGTAACCTTGGTAATTAGTCATTGATGCCAACTGTTCCATGTTAAAATCCTTCGTGCCGCATACTAATTGTTCAACCTCATCAGGCCTGAGAATCTAGAAGAGACAACAATAGATAATTGGGAGTGTGTCAGTGAAGTAAGGCAGAATAAATCTTTTATAGCAGAAGCTTAAGGCTGATATGACCCATTCTGCCCCTACTAGCTCATAGTAAATATAGCCTGGTGTACAAAAAACTTGTTCAATCAAATTGACCGTGATTCGAGTTGTTCCAGATCCACACAAGATGGCCTCATATATATTATTTGTTTTCCTACTTCGTGTGTTAGCGATCAAAATCAAGATATTTTGACGAGTCCCATCAGAAGCTTTGCTTAGGACACCATTTGCGACTGTATGGCTGTTCGCGTACGTGTAGTAACAAACATAGGATTCGTCCAGAATAAAAAGTGATTGTTAAATGAATTGAAATCAAGATGTGTTGGCCAAAGCACGGATCCGGGTTGATTTTAATATCTCTCTTCATGTGAAAGCTGTATTTTAATCATCAGTTTGCGGCTCCGGCCATATCACAATTTTGGACACCTGATGCTGTAGTAGTCGAGTCGAGTTTATCAATTATCTTCAGGCGATCCCTCATTAGTGGATTACATTTTAGTCTGAACGACCCAGATTGTTGGTGCCCAGTTGGTCTTAACTGTGATTTATGATAGGCTATTTAGGTTGTGGTTTGTGCTCAAAAGTTTGATAGAGATTCTACACAAAACGGATGGAGGAAAATAGCTGCTTTTACATGGAAACTTACCTCATCATGTATTGCAGCAGATGTTCATAAATCAAGGTAAACGGAAGTTTTTAACGCGAATATGTCATCTCAATAATAAAATATGGAGACTAAAGTCACCAATGAATGCTTAATCTGTGAAAGGCCTGCTTCCGTTTTTACATCGTATATGCCATTTGGTCTTGAAAGTGTTTCACCTCCGATTCCGCTAATAGACAACTCGAAACACACTGAAAGTGTTTGAGAGACTCGGTCAAATTCTAAGCTTGGGTATAGTAAGGCTAAAAGCGTTCTTTTGAAATGCATAATGTAGCGAAATTCAATTAACACACACGATTCATTCATTTAACTGCTTCTAGCTGCAAATAAGTTAGCTCGGCTATTCAGCAGATCTCAAATACTTTAATATGTCAGACCGGAAGTTGGATTAAGGATTTGGCCAAGTGGCACCTGTGAGCCGAAAATTCCGGAAACCGAAGGAGGATTGCCGTGGATTGAAGACTGGTAGATTATATTGTTGTGAAGATTTTCATTTCGTCTGGAAGTGATTCGTGGGTCAATCTCACCAGAATACGCCGGCAGATTCGCGTTATACTGCAGCAGTGTAGAATTAATACGACTTTTAGGTTGATGCGGCCCACGAAACATCCTCCAAAGTTTCGGACATGCTCAGCTTACGTTCGTCATATGATGAATACCGCTGGAGCTGGAACTCATTCTTGCAAAAGCCTTAAGTTAATACTAAGTCAAGAAGACATACAGACTTTTTTTCTATATGTAATATATACTCATTGCAATAAAAAATGTTTAATTTATATATGGATATAGAAATGTTTGATTACTTCACGCATATGCTGACGTGCCTGTGTGTGTATGTATGTCAACATCTGTACGCAAAACCGGTCATAATTCAGGGTACTTAGTAGAAGGTTTAACGTCAGCCCCAGGTCATCAGAGCTTAATGACCCAAGAAAAAAGGGTAACCGAAATTTCGTGAACTTAATATTTCTTTCACGCTGGTTAAGTGAAAATAGAAAACCGTCTAAACTTTCCTTACAATGCTGCCTAATCACAAAACTATTTATGAGTCATAATAATTTCTTGAATTGTGCGTCCCTAAAACTTTTCCATCTAGTCATTCGACAAAATTGGAGCTAAGCAAAAACCTATTGCAAGTCTTTGAGTCGGTTCATAAAACTAACCATCGAAGGTGAAATATGTACTACTGATCGATAGATTAAGGAGACTTAGAATGAAGGCTATATTCAACTTTATTCCGCACAAAACCTATGCTAAACTATAGGCAGAGGTCAACTTATTTTTTGCATTATTTCGTAAAGTATGGATTCTTGCTTTGATGATGTGCCAGAGTACAGACGAAGGCTCAGCGCAGGTTCATCAAGTTCGCAGGACGCTGAGCAGATGACTTCTTCGCACAGTCCAGAGGTCTTAAATATGCGGCAATTCTTCTTCGGTTTCCTGTGAGACTGTTCCACCAATTTCTTTCAATCAAGTTTCCTTCGAAATGCTAGCTCCTATCAAAATACATCACTAAGGAATTTTTTGGGACCCAGTTTTTCCTTAAATCTTCTATTTATTTTACCGAATCTTTGTATACAAATATGTACTCATAAGACAGTGGCTTAGATCTTATTCTGGGATCCCTCCAGATCTCGTTAAATAGCGGCAATATGATAAATGTTCTTCTAGAATGAGATGATGTCACTGCTCCTGCATCACCCTTTCCTGCTGCTTCTCTAACTATTATTTAAATTTGGCATTTATGATGTAGTCACAACTGAAATTGCGTCAGCTGATTTCTCTGCTACTTATATCTCTGAGTTTTGTCTAGCAAATCTGATCATTGCTAGTAGCATAGTTTTGTCAAGAGCTGGAGCTGAATAAAATGAATATATGCAACCTTTGCATATGCTTAACATAACATAATTAACGCCCAAGCCAAGCAACCCAAAACGGATAATCGTTTAACATGAAAGACATGACAGAATTGTTTATTGAAATGTTTCTCTCAAGCTCATAAAAGTATTTATCCGACCTCATTATCGCAACTTGGTAGGAGCGTCAGGGAGACCTTGTGGAACGTACCTAGTCCTGTGTCGTTTGCCATAGTATTCGTGAGGTCCAGCATCGGACCATTGACTTGGTAGATTCCCAAACGTTTCGTCGGCATCGTCAGTGAGAGGCACCATCCTTTTTACACAGTTTCAGATTATCGAAGCGACACGTGAAGGCAATCCCCTTGATCAATTTTTTTGTTCAACCGTTGCGGCTTCACTCTTCGTCTCTACTTTTTATTCTATCTTCTAGTGCTACTTCTGTTGACCCCACTTCATATGGCCCATATCGCCCAAGAGTGGGTCACTACATCTGTGTTTATTGAAGCATACACATCTCCACCACCACTATCAGGTGCCGTTTACAATGTTTCTGCTCTTCATTCAGCCCCCCTCTTCTTACCCCGCCTATCATTTTGTCACTGAAAAAGTCAAAATCACTGTCTGACTATCTGAAATCTGGCTGCCTAAGAGACTTCAATTCCCTTGGCCCTATTTGAGGCTTTAAAGCATATGGTGCCCATGTCCATTTCAATGCCAGGGAATCTTCCTTTCCTTAGGCTTCAAACCCATGACTCGAGTATCAGCTTTCTCATCCCCACCCACATTGTTTCTCATTTTTCGGGGTCCTGTGTGCGACCTAGTCTATAACCGCTGGTGTGAAAATGCACCGCTTCCTTTTTCTCCTCATGAATCACGAAAAGCACACTCCTTTCATCTCGCAACTTGGCACTCCCATCTAATCCTAGGATGGTACGAGAATGTTGCGTGTTAAATTGAGTCTTCTGTAATCAAACCTGTTACCGGTAGCCTCTCATTTAGGCATATACACGAAGAATTCACACAATCGCACACGCATAAACTCTGGTGATCTATATCTAGCACAGCTATACATTTAGCCTTACATTTCCCATCCTATATCACACAAATGGATCCCCCACTGGTAAATTTTCAGGCTGATTCTATTTTTGACTCATCTCATTGCAATCGCTTTTTCTCGACTTCCCTTTGTCTCTCATGGTCCTTTCCTCGGCGATGTCTCTTCATGTGGTTGAAGGCTGTCCTGGCTCCAACCATCTCCATTTTGTTGTCTTCGCTGAATCTCCAAGTTTGACCAGGAGGTACGCGAAATTGTCACTTTCTCTTCCCATTTCTCATCTCATGTTCATCAGCTTTTTTTGAAAGAGACTATCCACAGCCCACTTAATCTTCCGTTTCCTGGTGTTTTCCCCATATGAGGCCAGTCTTTCCGTTGCATTCCAGTCAATTGTGTGGCCGGTAAGGGTGATGTGTTCAGCTTTCTCCTATCTTTCCATACCCATTTTTCTGCATATTAACTGGTGTTATTTGATCCTTGTGCTGATTGTCCTTCCCGTCTCTCCGATGCATTTTTGTCCACAACTCTTGCAGTTCATGCTGTAAATTCCGGAGCACTCCATTTTGTTAACATCTTCATGTTGTGTGATCAAGTTGGTGAATAGGATTGTCTCTTCCTTCAGGATTGTAAGAATGTTACATTTCCTTAGTATCTGTTATAGCTTACAGGCCATTCCGCATGAAGGTAGACAATTACATCATTTATCCTTTGTCTTCCTTTCATGATCCCTGTCTTTCCAAATGAGTTAGTTTTTCACGTTCCTCTTCCCAGAATTCAGAATTAGTAAGTCGTTGGCTTCTTATTACCATACTGCAGAGTGATCCAGACTACATTTCATAAGTAGGGTTAAAATTGGAAGTCCATCATGCGATTTCTGTCGTTTCTTGCGAGTCTCCTCGGATCGAATGGCCCAAACACCCACATTTATGGTAAAGTTGACCTTTTCATCCATTTCGCTTATGAAGATCAGGAAATCGTCTAATTTTTCTTTTCCATGGGACCATATTGCGAAGTGGTCATCCAAATATCGCGTAATTGCTGTTGACTGCTGAAAAGACTTTTTGAAATTTTCCTCCAACTTGTCCGTGTAGACATTAGCCAAAGAGAATTGAAAGTAGTGAGCACACAGGCAAACCAAATATTTGCTCATAGAAGATGAAAAACACAGTTTTTATTGTTAAGTTGATTAATTGATTTAGACTCTTTACGGATTTACTCCGTCTC
>CAAALY010000474.1:0-10069 GCA_900617795.1 Protopolystoma xenopodis
GAGACAAGAGTTACCTGAAGTATCAAGCATCATATATTATTTTTAGGGAGTTAGAAAAATATCAGAGTTTTGGCACATTACAGTAGGAAATTCTTGTGATTAAATATAATGATAACTTCAAGAAGATTTTCTTGAAATTTTGGATGCATCTTTTATGTATCTTAGTACTCCTGAAAGCTAGGTAGAAAACGCTTTTGATTTAACATAAAACTAGCACCAAGATAATTCGACAAGAAAAAATCTAGGCAGGTTTATTAATGAGAATGATGCATCTCGTGTATATTTGACATTCAACGCTAAAATGTGTGGACAGCTATGTGGTGTAGCCACAGGAACGTGTTCTTTTACAAAATTTAGGAAATACCATGGTCCATCTAGAGTCTTGTCTACTTTAAGAGTTCTTAGTTCCTAAATTATTGTCTAGCTAATATGCTTTTTTGGCAATCCACAAGGAAAACATAGGCGAATCCCCTATATAAATGATTAGAGCATACGGGAAAAGTGGCTTTACTTAAAAATTAGAAAAGGATGAGAGGCTATCATTTTTTGATATTCCTGTGGGCAAAGGAGGAACTAAATAAGTGGGGTTTGGTTTAAGAAAGCTTTAAATGCGGGCATTCTTCTTTATTTATTTGTAATAAAATTTAGTGTGTTATAAAGTGATTATTAGTTCAGTGATAAAAAGGAATGTATGAAGTCACCCATATCACTGTCAACCACGCTATTATTTCACTAAACATTGAACAATCTCATATCATTTAGAGTTAATCAACACCTTCATAACAATCAAGAGGCTATGAAATATTTTCATTCACATCCAAAGGGCTCTACACAATTCCCCTTGTTCTTGTTCATAAGCGCCACTCGAGCTGTGTACGATTCGATATCGTCAAAATTACAGTCATGTGGTAGGGAAATTTTAAATGAATTACTCAAATGCATTAACCAACCTGATGAAAGAATTAAATTTACAATG
Source organism: Protopolystoma xenopodis (assembly GCA_900617795.1). Classification (NCBI taxonomy): domain Eukaryota; kingdom Metazoa; phylum Platyhelminthes; class Monogenea; order Polystomatidea; family Polystomatidae; genus Protopolystoma; species Protopolystoma xenopodis. The sequence goes on from CAAALY010000474.1 coordinate 977, forward strand.
TGGGTAAAGGAGGATGAACGACAACCATTTCAGGATATTGGAATCTTGAGTTCAAACTGGACATTCATGAGGAGACTATACAGAAAGAATTCATAATCGGGAATAATCTTTAACTTTCAGTCTCACCATAACTACAGACTGAAGATCGGAATACTGAGGAGTTTTATCATCAGAAGCTTGCGACTAACGGACACTGAGTTCTGGGAGGAGAAGTTGGACAAACTAATTCGGAGTTGACTTAGTAATGGGTACCTAAGAGAATTCCTGGAAAAAAATGAAGAGGGTATAAAGACCAGATTCCAACTCGGATTTTATAAAAATCTGATCAGGAATCAGCATGACAACCCAAAGTGTATATGCCTGCCCTCCTGTGAACTGAGCCAAAGAAAATGGAATATCACGCTGATAAAAAAGAGAAGACAACACTTTTCATCTGTCTTCCGACGTAACACGAGAAGATCAACAAAGTGGGTTACTCGGTAGTTTATCGCATCAAATGCGGCGACGATGAGCAGAAGTAGATTGGTGAAGCAGGAAGAACAATTGGCTTACAAATCAAGAACATCAAAGACTCTGTAAAAACATGGATACGCAAAGATCCGAAATAGCGGAATACATTACATGGACGAGACTCCAAATCGATTTGAAATCGACAGAAAGGCTGACTGCACACGGTAAAAATATAAAAAAAACGAAAATATGAGAAGCCATCTATATAATGACTGAAAGAAATCTAATGAACATTAGACTTAATGAAAGCATGGTCGGCGAAAACTTGGAGAAGATCAGACAACATTAAGATTCGCAAAATGAAGACGGCTGGATAAAGTTAACATCTGTAATTTTAGGAAAAGAAATCGCATCGAAAACAGAAAGGAACAATCGGAAACCAAGAGGAGACGTCTACAGTGAGCCTAATCAAAACAAGTAGAACCGCATCACTTGGGGGTGGCACACAAGAGACTAGGGCATAGGAAGTCGTAGACTTAGCATCGGGGATTTAAGCACGATAGATGCGGCGGAAACTAGAGCTGGTTGGCTAACAGTAGACCTGTTTGATCGTATACGTGGTCTGTGAAGCAGAGACTTGACTATGAGAATTACTATGAATCTATAGCCTCCAGTTAGTCTTCCATCCAGCTTTAGAATCTAGACTTTGTCGGCCTATTCAGCGAAGCGAGTGTATACGTACCATCAAAGGATTGAGGCAAAGGGTGGGAAATAATGCCTCGAGTAACACAGATAGGGTGGAATACCTGAACCAGGGTGACAGGCGATAGATCCTACGGGGCAAGAGGGAGAGTCTGGTAGGACTTATGGAAAGAGGATTGCGGAATAATAAGGCAGACTCAGATCAACGTTTCCAGCGCAATGGTATGGGGATGGAGTGAGAAAGCCAGAGTGGTGTGTGAAGATGTCTCATGAAATCCGCTCAAAAGGGCACACCATACTACATCTTAATAAGAAATTAATAAATTGTGGAAGTCAAGGGCTCGTACTACAATATAGGATAGATGAATAGTCCAGGACAGTAGGAGAGATGCCAAATATGTTTAGCAGACAATTGCTCAATGGATTGACTTCACTTGTCCCTTTGACGAGTTATAGTGTGTGGTGCTAAGAATGGCAAGACTCACTGACGATACCATCAAAGCGCCTGGGAATGTACTACGTCCACGGTCCGACTTTTGAAATTCTAATGCATATTATGGACTTAGGACAAGGTACGTTCTTCTAGGTCTTCCTGCTAATATGACCAAGTTACGAAAATGAAGTCAGACATCTACTATAAATCCGGTTCGTTGAAACACAGTTCTTCTTTTAACTTATGCACATGCAAATATACAGGGCTGACGCTCCTTATCTTCTGAATAGAAATCCCTTTTAATGAGCTATGGACAAGATATATAGAAGATCATATAACTGAGAAAAGACGGGAATGTTTTTCTCTGGATGGACCCCTCATCGTCACACCTTAGCGCCAAATCATAGCGACTTATTTTTGCACAGCATCTTCACGCATCTTATTCACACCGAAGTTCAACACAGTATCACTTTCTCCATGATGACAAGTTCAGCTGTATTTCGAAGGCCTAGAAGGATTGCTCTTGCTAAGCGTCGGAAAGTAAGTCAACAACCTTAGCTTAAAGTAAGGGTCTAAGGCATTTATCCCATTTGGCGGTATCAATAAAAATGACTTTTTTAGGACAGATTATAGAAAATCTCGACAAGTATCGGGCTATAAAAAATTAATAGAGGTTTCCATCGGCGACTATTTTAGTTAGGTAATTAGGGTAAAATAATGGTTTCATATCTTTGATGTCTTTGCTGCATGATAAAAGCAGGCTCAGTACGGATTTTTGGGGCCACAGGAAGGTATTCAGAGGACTTCTTTGCTTAAATATACAGTCAAAACTACAAGAGAATCCTTTTTCCGTTACCGTCGAAGCCACTGACATTATATGGCTTTTGGAAGACTAAAAATTATCGGATATATCGTAAGGAGAAAAAAGGAAATGCCTTGAATATTAAGAATGGGAACAAGGCGCTAAGCAATCTATATATCAAAGTTATCAAAAACAAGATGATGTTGCGTCTATTCTGCTCGTGTTCTTCTTTCGTTTCATGGAAATGGTTTGACCTCTTTATCGCGACTTGGTCGTGTTGTCAGAGTGACCTAGCTCCGACGCTTGAAATTATCATGTTTTCTTTAGAAGAGGATTCCAAACAAATAGCATCCACTAGGCTGTTCTGACAACAAGATAAAGTGGCTAAAACGAGGTCAAACTATTTCTAATAACTATTCATCTTTGAGTAAGAGCTTTATTCGTCTTAGACCAATTAAGGTGATTAAGGAATGTTAGTGAATTTGCCCGCAATGGATAAAAAGTTTAAGCAAATAGAAGAACTTGAGCATCCTTTGAAAATAAGGTAAATCAACTTATATCCTGGACCTTGGTTCGAATAAAGTTTGCACTTTCCATCAGTATTTTTATAATGATAATTTACTCAATTAAGCGACTGTTTATCACTGGAACATTATATTTATGAGTTTGCCTGGGCTATCTATGTAAAAAATGGATGGTACTTAAACTTTGAAGTGCTTGGGATCAGATTTATCCTATTTTCCTATCACACATAACTATTATAGGAGGTTCCTATGTCCAACATGCATACAATGAGACACAACCACTCACCTACATTATTATAGATAATTAGAGTAAGGTAATACTCATATATTTCTTTATAGGCATCTAACTGGATTTGCTGTGCCACATCCCGTTTCTTTATCACTCCCTCTGTTAGTTTCATCACACGAAACTAATGAAGCAGAAAAGTGACTTTGCAAAGAGAACGACTTTTAATCATTACCACTTATACGAGTTGTATCTCTGAGTAATATTACTTAGGATTTTTTTCACATGGCTAAATAATCCAGTATGCCATTTCAGTTGCCTGTTTGATGTCATAATCCCATGTCCCCATTTTGAACTGAAAAATATACAGGCTTAATATTTATTATAACCACCTAGTTATGTACAGCCTTTTAGTCCTTCGAAACCTCGAAACCACATTCTTTCGCATTCAATTTTATATACCGGTCTCAGGACTAGTCCAATATCACTACTGCTTGGAAGAAGGGAGATAATAGTAAGTTGCTTTAAGAGAAGATTTAGTCTAGTCGATTAGTTTTATAAATAGGAAATTCAGTGACCATGATGGCTTAAAGTGACTAAAAGACTGATAACGAAATTTCCAACCATATAATAGTTGGATCACGATTTCAATGAATTTTGCTTAGTCTTGTATACCAAATTGTTTTCTCACCCACGGTGGACTGTAGGTACGTCCGCGAATAGTTCTCATCAACACACCCGTAGGGATTCAAAGCTCCGTCATGAGTATCGTTTTGACATATAGACTCTCTTCTAACGGCTACCTGTGCCAATGGAACGCAGAACGAATATGACTTGTACTTAACGTCCGATCTCTTTGATATCATAATTTGTTGTAGGGTTGTCGATGCAGTAAATTTGAATTCACTATTATAAATGACTATATTGTGTAACCTGGATGAACTTATAGAAGTGGGTAGACCTCGTTGTCGCAAATTGGTTTTGCTGTCAGGGCGACTTAGTAGAACGCACCTTGTCTGAAGTCCTCTGTCATAGAAGTTATCATAATTCTCAGCATCAGATCGTGGACTTGGTACATTTTCAGACGTTTCGCCGGCATCGTAGTCGGCATCACCAACGAGTGTTGCCATTCTCCGCAACAAGCTACGAACTCATCAAAGAGACAAGTCAAAGGATGACTGATGCTGGGAATTTTGATAACTAATATGGCAGAGGACTTCGGACAAGGTGCGTTCTACTAAGTTGCCCTGACAACAAGACCAAGTTGCGACAAAAAAGTCAACCCACTTCTGTAAATTGAAAGTAGACTGCGACCATACCGGGGGGCACACCATCTTTGACTTCCTTGGATGTGCTTATGCCCCGAAAGATTTAGTATTCCTATAATTCCTTAAATCATCTTAAGTGGCCTAGTGTGGGTATAGCTTTTATTCAAGAGGCACTGATAGGATATTATAAGAATTCATCCCAGAACTGATGCAATTTGCCATATAATAGCTTAAAGCTTAACACATTTTTATAGGAATCAATGGAACGTACGCCATAAGCTGCCTAAATTTTAGTTCCATAGATATATCAAACGCATCGTTTTCTGCTGGGATCGACATAGTGACATTTTTTCATACACTTTTAAGAGTAATGGAATTACAATACTGTAAAAAATTGGCCATTAGACACTTCATAAGTATTTGGCCCAACATGCATAGATTTCTGGAGCATTACTTAATCTATCTGGCATGCAAACATACATAACTTCCTTCCGGAATGTTTTTCCTGGCCAGAATCTCGTGATTTTTATACATTGCATGCACATGAACGTAAGTAAAATAAACCTTGTGGCACTCCAACCATAATGTTATCTTTCACTCCAAGGCCAATAATTACGATAATCTAGCTTCGTTTTTCTTTTTAATAATTCAGGAATATTAGTTTTATTTCTAGCTTAGGGGACATTAGTTCCTTAAAGAAAAGTATCCTGTTGAATAGTGTAATTAATTCTACCAATGTCTAACCTTTTCCAGGAGGCTTCTCGACCATAGTTGAATTTCCAGCAGTCTCCTTTGGGCACACTAGCGCACCTTATACTTAAAATGACACATATCCTTTAGCATGCAATACAAAAGACTTTTATCTCCTCCTTACTTTCGCAGAGCCAACTGAAGACCTAAACACCATATCTATATGGATCTTGCAGAGAGGAATCTTTTCACATCCTTGTGATGTGAATTATATACGATTTAGTTCATTTTGATGGGTTAGGCGCACTGTGCCTTATGGTTACTTATGCTCTAGAAATATTTTTACCTATTTCAGTGACGAATGTCAGCTAGTGTAATCTACAGATTCGCGCAATAGCTATTTACTATACCTTGTAATAGGAAGCTATACCATTGTGGTCCCTGAAGTAAACCTTTTTAATTTTACTCCTTGAACTATATGTAATAATCACAAAAAAGTACCCTTAAATCGGATAACTTTTGAATTAGACTATTTAAGGCGATATAAGGAGGAATGAAGAACAATCTCTATATCTCTCCTAATTAATTAGATGAAATATCATCCCACTTTGAAAGGATCCAGTATTCTTGGAGTATTCGGTAAATCTACCTTAAGTTAGCGTTTATGATAATAATCAGGAAATTTATTTTCGTGCTCTTCTTCAATATTAGTTTTCTAAAAGTAGATCCGCGCCTCTAATCCTGATTCTACTTCATAGGTAGCTTAATGAATCAATATTCCAATTGCATTTTCTTGATATTTATTAGTTGTTGCGAAAATTCTAGTCTCAAAAGTTGATAAGCTAATAATGTTGTGTTTTCCTTTTTCCCTTTGCATGCTTCTTCCGAATAAATGCGTATTCAGCAAAAGTGGAAGTTTAATCAATATACTTACGCCTAGAGAACAACCATTTCGTTGCCATCCTACTCCCCCCGTTTAGGCAAGAGCTTACAACCAAATAAATAGAAGAGCTTCAAGTGGCTTCTAATATTACTTTCCGCCTATAGTTATATTTAATTTTAATCTGCTTCTTGCTGTTATGATAATTTTAGCCGTTTGCTTAGTATGGCGCCGTTCACTGACGAAGTTGACTAATATGCAGGCTAAGCATCTGATAATATACACATCCAACAGACCGAGGTTAGAATAAAGCTGGACCTAAATGGTAGGTAACCCGTTTCATTGTACATTATTCTAAATCTCCCGTAAAGCACAAGTAACATGCCAGCACGAGATCAAGCATACTTTATTACGCAAGAGGGGAGGCTAATCAAGCCATCTCCTCTTGCTCGGTGATAACTTTGTTGCTCCATCTCTTTGTAATTTTATATATCAGCCACAAGTAGTTACCGCTAAATTTCTTACCCTTACTCTTTCCATGCAGAGTGATTTCTCTTTTGTTGCTTTCAATAAATTCACTAATTTTCCGCTTACCAGTATAGTACCTCTATCCAGATAGGGGTTTGGATTTATACCAGTCTATCTGGTCATTTGTACGAGTGCTCGGCCAGTTCTAACTGTAGACTCGCAGTCCTTCTAAAAATATTATATGTTGAGATAACCTCTTAAGTATGTATACCCCCCATTGACACCTTTTTGTGGTTTTAGCGAAAACATGATCTTTCCATCTATTGTATCCATGACATTTGGGAAGCCTTATACGCGCCCTAATGTTGAGTAAATATTAATTCTAGAGTCCGTTTAGGTTCTTTTACAGAGATTTTAGTGCATATCGACTCTACTTTGAAGCCTACAATCAAATCCCCACTTTTTATTCTCTGTATGGTGAACGAATTGATAAGAATTTCTTATCGGAAACTGTAAAGTCTCTGAGATATTATTTATCAGGTGAGACATAAATCTGGATGTTTTAGGCATCAGACAACCTTTAGTACACCTAATAAATCTGAGTGGGACTCTTTACTTGAGAATGTTAGGCAGACCATACACATTCGGGGACATAGCATATAGTTGAAAGAGTGTGTTTATTTTCGAATTCCCTAGTTGCCCATTGCTGTATAATGCTGCAGGCGACCCCTAAGTCTAGACTTCAGGTTTTCTGCAGGGTCATACATAATCTTGCATATGCCTATATATCCTCTGGTGCCTGCATTATTTTTAAAATATGAATAACCCTAAGAATAGAAACAAATACTAACATCAAGACACTGTATGGGGAAGCGACATAACTTTCTTCGGTAATTCCATCTTTTCCGGAATATCCAGAGCCTTCGGCTTACAAAGGGTCTCCGAATGCATTAAAGTGCATCATAAGATTATTTTCAGTATTGTGGTCACGAATCGAAGTTAAAAAGCTCCAATCTTTGTAGTTGCAGATACCCAAATTAAAAATTTTATCTTCGTTTTGATTATGCCACCTCGTATTTTCCTTCAGATAAGGATAAGCCCCGGGTGGCCGAATTTCATCTGCATTTCTCGTAGCTTTTGCTTACAAATTGAATAGTCGTCCTTTTGATTGACGTATGAGTTCAAGACTTGGCGGTTATACCAAACAGAATAGAGTATTCAAGTCGCCATATTTCTTTGTAGTTGAAAAATTTAAAGACAACTCCTTATAGAACCATATGTAAATCGTCACTGAATTCGTTATTATTTCATATTTTAAGATGAATCCATACTTTATATAGATCTTGTGCTCTTTTTATTATTATCTTTGTATATTCTGCTAATTATTGTGAAGTTCTTCCAACCTTGTCATAAAAGAGACCTATGCCCTAAAGACTTGTAAAAAAAGTAAATTATGTCAGTTAGTATCGCGACCATACAAGATCACACCATCCTGGTCTTCATACCTTTGACTAAACTATGCCCGTTAGTGGTAAAGAACGACAACTCAGTCTAGGAAAAGATATATATTTGTGATGACTTACGTTCGGCGTAAAAACAGAACGTATTCATTGTCATTAGTGGTTGTCATTACAGTTGGGAATCCTTGCTTATAAATACCTCACTTGTTCTCTTTTTTTGAAGAGCCTAAGAGTGAGACTTTAATCTAAGGCTAGTTGAAGATAACCAAAACTCCAATTTGAAGGAAAGATTTAAAGAAAAGCTCTGGAATAATTGTAGTGAAGACTGGTGAATTTATGGGCAGCGAATAGAATATCAACGCTCGTTAGGTGTATCAAAATGTTCGGGGAAAGTACTACAGTTTATTGAATAAAAGGGGAATTGGTATGATATCACTTTGCAAGAAGAAAACGATGTAGTTAGCTAGAGTTTTTGGCTCACGTAATTATTTGCTTCCACATTTCTAAAAATTTGTGTCTGGTAAAATGTTTTAAACTATTGTGTTCAGCCCTATTTAAAATACTGCTTAGATTGACCTGCTGCAGATAGCAGTTTAATCTATCCTAGAGAGCACTGCAGCAGCGACGTATGATTTTGACTCTCTGCCACCCATGAATCTCTGCTGAGCTTCTTTTCATGGACATCGAATGAGCCAATTTATTATTAATGAGATCTAACTTACTGGTAGACTCGAGAACCTACTCAAAACGAAAATGTATTAAGCACTAATCTAAGAATAATGGCAGGCTGCAATACTGACTGGCTCTTATTACGAAATTTTGTTGTCTTGATGGGACGACCGACGATTTGGTTGGTGCATTTCTTGACTTTATTCCCTATATTTTTTTAAATGATGGAAGTTGATTCGGATATGACCAGGCATCCGCCATTTCCTGTATACCATGTGGATCAATATAATTCGTCTATAATTTTCTCCAACAGTTTAGATGTATGGTTTCCTATAACTTTTTCAAGAGGTTTTGTATTTTGATGGATGAATCAGCACCTAACCAGATAAAGTAATAAAGTCAAACTAAGTTAGAATGTGCAATCTTGAGTATGTCGACCTCAGTTATTTTCCCTATAATCTAACATTGGATGGAGAAAATAAAAACAAATGCTTCAAATAAAGGCAAAGTTTAGCGTAGGT
>CAAALY010000475.1:0-10068 GCA_900617795.1 Protopolystoma xenopodis
GAGCCTTGCCATCTCATATATCATAATTATTTTTAAATACACGAATTTTTCCTTTATTGCTTGATAAGTACATCTAATTTAGATTGAGTGATTTTTCTAATTTTCATGCTTGCAAAAATCTTGACATCACATCGTCTCCTTTCAGTATATTGTACACAATTGTGTTACAAAGTTGCTTATGATTTATTATTATTTTAATTCTTACATGTTTTTTTTCCTTGTGAGTCAGCTTTCTAACTAATGCTTCAACCTTGAATGACGATAACATTACGAAATTTCAGCTTTTTCCACCAAAATGTATTTTATTCAGAATGTTGCCAAACACTTTCTGTAATCTTTATGTATAGGCTTCTCGTCAACAATCTCGGATCCTATTTACAAACGAAAAGTAGACAGCTATTTGGTTCTTTATTTCGTTGCACGATTTTCACTTTTTGTTTGATTAAACCACTGGAGACTATGGCTTTATTCCAAGTCAAATATCATAATGTCGTATTGTCCCGTGCACTAAAGCAAATCTATTCTCTCCTAAAGATACAACATTGGAAATTACGACAAAAATACCTATTGGACGGTTTGAGACATCCTATCTCAACGATCATAAATGGCCATTTTATTTGTATCTATCAAAATCACTCCTGGTTCTGATATATTCTGATTTATGGGTTCCTATCTCACCACTTCTTACATTTGTCTGTTTTAACTCATTTATTCTTTCATTTCTCAACATTGTTGGTTTCTTTCAACTCCTAGGAGCTTAAGGGCATTTGTATTTAAGATCATTTATTTGTATGAGATAGGGTTATTTCAATTTTTCAAGAAGTAAATGACGGAATGAAATCAGTTGTCAAACTTAGTAAACATTTTCAATTACATTACTGATTTAATTTTATTTAAATAAGAAGGTACTTTCAACGCATATTCAAATCAAAAATATACTTAACCTGTAATTTCGATTCTAGCATTTTCCTATCTGAACTCATATACGCGATCTTGCAGTAACCTAATTTCACTTTCTCTATGATTTATTCACTATCACTTAGTGGCCGTGATTTACGCAAAGTTAATTTGCATATTAACTTAATTGTTTTTAAGTGCATATCTTTTACCTAGCTTATTGTTTTTTATTCATTTAGTGAGGCGACAATAATTTGGATCGCCTGCATCCGCATCCTTCTTTGCTGAAAATTATGAAGGAGATAATTACGCAATTCTGGTATCTTTGCTTTATTTATATCCACGCACAACTTTACCAATGCTCTACGTGCTTATGTAAATGCGATCTTATCCGCGATATTAGATATAATCCTTTACATGAAATTTCGGCATACGTGCTGCATATGGATTGACTATCATCTTTCCGTTCCTTTATATATTTAACCTCTCCCTGCTTTTATACTTAGCTTTTGTCTTTCTTCTATCGTTCCAGTTCCTGTCCTCTATTTTTAACGAGGTCCGTCTAGACTTGAATATTTCCAATGCATCGCAACCATCTGTTTAAGCATTTTACCCTTTAATTCGCTCATCCTTATACCTCAGTACTTCGGGCTTTTAGTGCTGTTGTGTTTCATTTCTAAGTCAATACTTTTCGTTCTCATTTTATGTTGCCTCAAAGCTTAACTCTATTAATGATCGCACACTATATAAGTGAAACTATCATGAACTTTATTTACTTAAAGGGATGCCGATTAACTAGTGCATTTAACTCCTCATTTAAGTTGTATCCTAAAAGTTCTCAAAATTTGTCACACGATTTGGCTTTTGTATAATTTGTCAGCTATTCAGTTTTTAACTCAGTAAATATGGTCTAAGAGACAAAGGTATATTTGTTGTCTCTAGCCGTTCACTGATTAATTTACTCTTGAAGGTTCCTCATTTTTGTCTATTTGATGGCGAGAGCGATCTGCATTATTCTGCAAGACTAATCTCTACACATAAAATAGTTACTAAAATAAAATTTCATGGGCAATCTCCATCTCTTCATTTCGTATACTTAAAAAATATTTTCTGTCTGCACGATTAAAATTGCTACTTTTAGACTTCCAATCCTTGAATAAATAATAGAGTGAAACATAATGTCAACGTCTAAAAGTCATAGAGTGATAAAACTTATATGCGAAATACCCCTCCAGCTGTACAGAGGAATATTATTCATTGAATGATACAGTTTTATATGCAATTCTACATGTCTGCTTTTTTTTTGGGAAATCGGGAATTCCAAATTAAAATAATGAGGATCACAAGACTACAAGCCTAATTCACTTTGCCTGTTTTATATCTTGAATGTTTAGTGCATTTAAGAAGTTCTGGATTGTTTGATATCCTTTTCAAATGAACTCTATTATGTAAACTTAGCTGAGATAGTCTAAGATAATTCTTCTTTTAAAGAATTGGTTGGTAGGGTTTTTATGCCTCATTTCTTGCGTGAGATTTATTTGAGATCGTTGGTCAAACACAAATATCAATCACACGAATTTATAGGTAGCTGGTCACTATACATTATCAACATTTTTTATCTCTATTTTCATATCGTCAAAATTTTTCATCATTCTCTTTTTTTGTATGACTTCTTCTACCTGTCCTTTTTTTCTTCAATGACATTATTTGATTTGTTAGTCAATCTTCATCAATTTTATTGGACAGTGTCATTTATCACGTTCAACTTGTGTATGGCCGGCTTGCTAAATAATAATGAATAGTTTTGGTGGTCTGTTGATTCTTTGGATTTTTATTATTAAGCTAAATATATTGTAGACATTTCTCCATGTTATTTAAGCTGGGACAAATTATGACACCTGCTTTTTAGTGAATATAATATTGATTTAAAAAATCGCTACTTTGCTTTTAGGGCATCACTTATGCTAATAAAATTAAATTGGCATAATTGTACCTCTAATCGTAAAGAGCGAAATAATACTACGTAAAATAACAGCTACTGAATATATTTTGGAGGATCCTAAGAGGATAATTTTGTATTCACTATCGATGCAGTAGTAATGGCATTACCTAAGATGGTCTAAGAATTGATAGAACTTGTTTTCACAACTTGGTCGTATTGTCAGGGCGGGCTGGAGGAATGCACCTTGTCCGTAGTCCATAGTGTGCATGATAATTTCGGATGTCGGGCCGTGGACTTGGTACGTTCTCAGACGTTTCGCCAGTATCGGCAATTAGCCTTGCCATTTTTAGCACCGCACTACATCGTGTCAGAGACAATTCCAGCGACGTTTGACATTAGATCAGCCTCGGGTGCCCTGTGCGAGCCATGTGCTTGGCCAATTCCGATTTTTGGACCCAGACTCTTGCAGACTATTTGGTGCTCGGATCATCCCTTATCAATCGGCCTATATATCACTCCAATGGAGACGCTACCGAATGAACGCAATCTTGTAACAGCCCGATCTGGAAAGTGGGTTAGAATATTATCGAAGGCATCACCAAGGGGTGTTATTTTCTCTTTATAAATAGTCCCGATGTCGAACCTCAGTAACTCGCCTATCTTCTTCGACAGATTACACGATGGTAGCATAGGGACTCTAGCAGAGTAGTCTAACCTTTTATCAAGCTACAAATATGTACGTCCGTCCATCCTATTTGACAATATTCTAAAATAATTGTCAATCGGTACTCTTGGATAATTGTTCTCATCATAATTCTCCTTAATATTATTTCTTTGTCTCGATTAAGATCTACTAGACACAGGCTTCTTATTATGATGGACTTCATAATTGATAGCTTAAGTCCATAGGCGTGATTGGAAAAGAAATTCAAAAGGAAGCCTGCGTTTGTAGGTTTCCTATACATCTACCTAGTCTGGACCCCTCTGTCAGAGCGGACATTTATAAAGGTCACCAGCAGCCTTTTCTAACTCGGTGAATTTCGTCTTACCATCTATTTTAGTCATCAAATCAAAAAATCCTCCAGTTTACCTTTACCATGTTGCCGACGGCAAAATAGTCGTCCATATAGCGGATTAATAATTTGAGGAATAAATGTGCCCCTTAAATTAGGCGTTGTTTATATTTAGCTCTGTACTTATTTGCTAAACTTGGTGACAAACACGACCTCAGCTATGCCTTAGGTTTGTTCATTCAGTTTACCATTACAGGTAAAATACGTAGATTGCGTCACCAGATTGGTCATTATCATTATTAATACTACTTAACTACGCTAAAATCTTCGAATGTTGGTCCAGACTGGATTGCAGAGCCTGTCTGGCATCGTCTACAGGAATGTTAGCATAATAAAGACATCAAAACCTATCAACAAATCTCCACTTTATGTATCCTGCTCGTCGGCTAGATCGACGAATTCATAACAATTCTGACTGAGATTTGACACGTCTTGCAAATTTACCTTAACTGATGACAAATAAATCGTGATGCTTCATGCAGAGACAAGGGTACGAGAATTACTACCGAGCAAGAGGGCTTGATTAGGCCCAAATCTGGGTTCGGCCTTCAAGTCTAACGTCTAAGAGAGACTAAGAGAAATGCATTCACAAAACATGCGTGCAATAACATGTCGTCATAGCATGTGGTAACAATGAAGGATCAGAGACTTTGTTAGACAGTCGGTCAAAGGATCGATTCCAATTTTCTCTTTGACAAGATGTGGTGTGGTGCTAAGAGCAGCGAGGCTCGTTGCCGATGCTGGCGAAACACCTATGAGATTCAAAATTATCTTACATACTAACGACTCCGGACAAGATGTATTCATCTAGGCTTCTGACAACATGTCCAGGTTTCGAAAACAAGACCGAGCATGTCTTCGGTAGCACCCTATCCCCTAGCCTCATTGTGCAAGCCCCCAAAGTCTAGTATTATGTTGCATGGGAAACTTATTTGACGCAGTAGACTTCCTCATCATTGTTAGGCATTCGCACCGGGTAAATCTCGTTGTCATGCCTTTACTTCACGCAAAGCGTGTACGATCAAACTCATCTACTAATAGCCGACTATCTACTTTTGTCTCATCCGCATTTTCCGCTCTTGTATCCTTAGTGACTTTTTTTTGACCAAGTCACTTTTGTGCCAAACCCAAAATGCAATGGTTATTCTACTTGTTTTACTAGACTTACTGTAGACATATCTTAGATTTCAGCTGTTCCTCTCTGGTCTCCTTGATACCTAAAATATTTCCTTCATCTATTTATCTTGCTGTTCCATGATCTCCGAGTTTGCTTAATCAATATCCAAAGTTTTCGCTAACCGTGTCTTCCTGTTCATAAGGTATCTTGCAGTCAGAATATAGGTCTTTTGGAATAACGACTTTCCTTATCCGCTCCGCCTCTTGATTATTTTGTCCTGTCATACTCTGTATTCTTTTCATTCTAACAACTTCCCTATTCCGTATCATTATAATCGCGCGCGTAAACAAACTATTTTGACAATATTTAGAAAAACTGGGTTTCGAAGAATTCGTTAATATATTTCTGTTGGAGCGCCTTTCATTTCGTTTGGAAAGGCAAGTGAAAGGTAAGTTGGTTCCATCAGGGGCTGTGGGGGGGTTGCCTTGGGGCTGTCATGTGACGGACACCGTCAGAGCAGTACACGATGTTTAACGTGAATTCACCAAAAACACGAAGGCGAGAATGGTGGCCGACTTCAAACCTACTTGCTTATACTCCAATTTGGTCCACTTAGACAGCTCATGTTTTGTTTATACATCCAATGCTTTGCCTCTATGTTTTCTCATAAGTTAAGTGGCCGCGGATGACATGTTAACTGGCTATAATGAAGCTGTTTAAATTGCACTTATTTCACGTTAAGAAAATATATAGGCAAAGCATAGGACATCTAACCAAATCATGAGCTGCCTACATGGACTAAATTAAAATATAGGAAGGAAGTGGGTTTGAAGCCGGCCACCATTCTTGCCTTCGTGTTTTTGTAAATTATCTTTAACCATGGGGACCTGCTCAGACGACGTCAGGCGGATGAAAGCTCAGCAAGGATTGATTAGGGTCGCTTTGGAAATACAATGAATGTGATTAACGATGGTAGACAGTTGAGTAGGAACTGCGTATGCTTGATTGATAGATTGAAAGAGAGAGGATGTTAAGCCGCCGTGACTCAATCTGCTCAGTGATGGTTCTAATTTCACTCACATTCGTCCAAAATGTTAGAGTAAGCTCATCAACCAAGCCACACGTCAGACTACCCAACCTCAGTCTTGCCTTTCCTTGGAGGGTTAAACTTAATGATCCTAGTCTGAAAGGCTAGTTCAAGTGGTTTGGTAACTTGATTTTCATGCTTACAAACTCATATATCATTATCTCAACGATACTTGGTTACGGACCTACGCAGTCAGTTAAGGTTTTCTCTTGGGTCATTAGGTCTTGATGATCAGAAGCTGAGAATAAATCTTTGACAGCTATGATTTAGGAACTGTATTGCACATAGACGCAAATATTCACAAATACACATACTCATGCAATCGAGCAAAAATAACAGGACCAGCATGAAAGAAAATAAACCAAACCACTCTAGATCGAGCTATCTAGGTTTTTAATTTTCATTTGGCTCAATTGAGTCTATATAATAAGTAAGATAGAGCTGGATAGTCTTGGCCTAGTGTTAACGTCAGACCCTTACAATAATGAAACCTAGCTCTCATTATGTCCATCACATGGTGGACGAAAGCTCAGCACGTGATAACATGGCGTGACAGCTTCAAGCCATCTTAGACCTTTTTATTTCCATAAACAGACTTGTAAGAACTTTCATTGGATTGTCCCAACACATTGCATAAGAACTTCAATCATCCTAAGTAGCATAAGGTAACGTAATTGAAGTTATAAAGACCAAAATGGTGTGGCCTTTTGTATGTTCGTGGTCTCATTTTATTGCATAGTCGTTTTACTTTGTTTTCGCAACTTGATCATAATGGAAGGAAGGCATAGAGCAACGCATCTCGTTTACAGTCAGTGTAGACGATAATTTCCAGTCTCTAATGAGTTGTAGTGCTACGAGTAGCAAGACTTAGTGACGATGCTAGCGAAACGTCTGTGAATGTAACAAGTTATCGGTCCGACTCTGGAAATTATCCTGCATACTATGGGCTCAGGACAAAGTCCCTCGTAGGTCTTCTTGCCAATATGACCAAGTTGTGAAAACAAGGCCAAGCAACCATTATAAGTTAGAGTAGTTGAATTTTCCCATATTGGACAACGGTTAGAATTTGCGTGACCAGTTTTAATAAATGAATGCAACTAACTTGCTTTGCCATCAATTTCCATCATTCCTTAAAGAATAGAAAATAAACACAGTAATCAGTCCAAGCAAAAATTTGGACTTATCAGTCAATGCAAAGTGTTTTGTCTGTTTATATGTACACAAAATATTCCCAGACCGGGCGTATAGTGGGCAAAGCACTAGTTAAATTAGATAAACACACTGAACAGATAAATGGTAAGAGGCAGACTCAATCGTCATAATAAATGTAATTGTTGGCAGCATGCAAGAGTAGACGCGAGATCTGGATATAATATTGCGCTTAGGTACTGTTTTAGCTAATAACTGTGGCTACGTTATTGGTTGGATTTATCTGAAAACTGTCTCGAAGTTATTTGCTAGATATGGAAGACTACTTTAATGTTTGAAAAACCGACATATAGATTAAGAAAGTTTATTGAACGAATGAACAGACTAGGCGGGATTACTGAATTTAATATGGGGTTAGAAATGGAAGCTAGGCTATTATTTTTAGGCATTTTTACTAAAAAATGGTGATACTGTGGTTATTAGGGGAAAAATACACGACTTTGTTTCCTGGTACTGCGGGCATCGGCTATCGGGCAAGTGGTCATCAAAGGAATGTATCAACATAGCGCAACACTTTCATCAGCAATAATTTCATCAAAATTTTCGGGCCCCCGACCAGGGTGCGCATGATCAATGTAGTGGTGTCTGATTTCTCATCGTAAAGCGATGCTCGTGGGTCAAAAAATACAAGCCAGCTGAACATTGTGATAGATGGAGGTTGTTTGACCTTGTTTTCGCAACATGGTCAACCATGTTGCGAAAACAAGGCCAAACAACCTCTATACAACGAAAGGAGACTGCGACCACACAAAAGGCCACACCATCTTAGTCTTCATACCTTCGATTGTGATAGATGGCCTAAAACCAAGTTTTACAAGCCGGGTGAAATACAAGGAACGAAGATAGGAAAATTAACGTGAAACATTTGTGGTTGTCGGATGAATAGTACATGAATAATCCCCGACAAGAGGCTTAAATAGCCTCGAGCATAGTTAGGACTCTGACAAGCGAATATTCGAACGTGGCATACACACAAGATAACGACACACGCTATACTACAAGCGTATTTACTTAGGGAAATGTCACATCCACATCCCCCTAGATGGAGATATGTGATCAGATTTAAGTGAATGCACTTGCATGATTTAGTTCATCTTTCGTAAACAATGATTCCTCGCTTTGACAATGCCTGTGACCTAAGACTAAAGCAGAGCCTAGCCAAGGCCGCATGACTGCAAACGGAGGACTTCGCCTAATTCAATAGACTTGATCCTTACTGATTTACTTTACTCACATAAGATAAATGAGACTATACAAGAGCCGGATATTATTCTTGTCTTAGATTAAATGCCTAAGGCGAATTCATTTTGGTCTCCAAAGTTGATTAAACGAGATCAGACCACGAAACAAGACCGCGATTATGTTTTGTAAATTCGTGAGCTTACTTCCATTGATAATAATATCACTTCAATGCAGATTTATGAATTAAAACCAATGAGGAAGGCAACTGCAAGACATAATAATGAATCATAAACATGTCTTAGAATTTCATTGAAGCTTACTAAATTCTTAATCACATCTTTAAACAAATTTACCACGATGATATAAAAATAATGGATATAACTCTGTTCAGCCATTTGGTTAGCAGTATAAATAGCACAATTTGGGATATCCAATAAATAAAATCTCTCTTATGAACCCAATAAAGTATATAAGCTAAACATTTTTACAAAATGTTCCTTTAATAGAGTAGTATCTACCCACATGTAGGCCTACTTTATAACCTTGCGTATTCGAACGTTCTAAATTTATATCCACATAGATAGACGTAGCTGTTAACGAAAAGCAAGACACAAATAGTAGGCTCATCTATCTCAGAAACGAGTGAAGAAAAACGACTTTCACGCTTAAAGCAAATTTAGAAGTGACATGCAAATGACTAGTAAAGATTGCCTAAAAACTTAAAATAAAAAGGGCACCAGTCAAAAAGTATCCTAATTTTAGAATTCACACGAAGAAAAACTAGCAAAATGTTATTCTGTTAGCGAAAAACCATCTAAAAAGATACAAGTGGCAAGCTCGCTTCGAAACAAGTATATAAAAATATGAATAGAGAATGCGACGAATAGGGCATGATAAAACCAGGATAGTGCCGTGGGAATCAACAAATCAGTTTAAGTTCGCAGGATGAAAAGGATGAGAAATGCTAAATTAAGTGACAAGTGTTGAAAAAGAGATTAGATTAAATGCCTAGTTTCATCATATGATGAAGTGGCGATTGACATTGCCTAACCGAGCTGAACAGGCTGATAGGAGCAGTTGGTCAACAGCGTTTGTTAGCCCAACAGCCGCCTGAGCGCATGAGAAAGGGAAAAAAGGGTAATAAAGTACAAGGAAATTAGTCTGTGCCAAAGCGATCAGTCAGAATCATCAGCCATGTCATCCTCTCCCAAATTCGCCTCTCCCTCTTCCTTAACACCTGAGAAACCGTGCTCATCTGGGCCTTCCACCTCTTCGTCCATTGGTGAAGGACTTCTGACCTGGTGAACATCGTAACGATTTTCAGTTGATTGCCCTACCAACGTAGGGGCTATGGAGGCCTCAATAGCAGGAAGCGCTGGTGGCTTTGAAGATTGATGATCGGCATCATGCTCGGCTGTTTGGGAATACAAATCTGAATAATCACCAGAAGTGTTGGCTTCAGCGACGGCGGCGGCAGCGGCGGCCATTATCTGCTGGACCTCACTGAACGCACGGTTTTGTGCAGCCAGCTCTTCCTTTAATTGACGTTTAGCCTTAAGCT
>CAAALY010000476.1:0-10068 GCA_900617795.1 Protopolystoma xenopodis
TCTCACATGCTTCATTGTCACACTTCGACTCCCACTGGGATGCTGATAAGACCTAGGCGAAGTCGAAACTGTAGTCTACTCTGGATGAAAAATTTTTTTGGAAAAGCAAGACTATGTTAAATTCAATGGAAACGTCAGCTCTACTCATATCATTGTGGGAATATTCTACTACCAGTCCCTCATCACCTTAAAGGAACTAGGATGGATACATCTCATACATGGTGATAAGGATTTTCCTTTTCTCTCTTCGTCCTTGGGCATTAAAACTTATGCAACGTTGCAGAGCGCCTGCGATTTATATTTTAGAGGCAGAAACTCATCTTTGAATCACCAAAGGCGTTTAGCTCCGCCTTTTCTTCTCCAAGTAAATTATATCACTTCTTACTTCCATGTTGTCGGCAATCTGTAGCTTATCTAATTGAGCAGTGAAATCCAGTCAGTCTAAGCCGCCGTATTTGCTGTACTCGAGGAGCTATTCATATGACCGGCCTCTAAAGTATAATAGCACTTACGCCACCTTCTCATCGATGATAACTGCAAAACCGTGATTCTTACATTTCTTGTCTTAAGTTTCTTATTCATTATTTCCTTTTTATCATCCTTCCTCTACCACTTTCCCACCCAATTTCCTGTGGTCCACTAGATCAGGCTTGTAACTATTAATGTGCAGCTATCTCTTAAATAGCCCACTTCTGTTTTGATTTCAAGTCTCTTGCTCTCTAGTATTATCATTTATTCCATAATTTCAGTCCAATCCAAGCAATTCAGCTTGTGTGTCTTGGTTAATAAGTCATATGGTCGGGCATTGAATCTAAATACCACTCAGGTAATTAATTCTGCCTACTTCAAGCCAGCTTCAATTACGTTTCTAGTCCCTGATGCACAACTCGGGCGAGTTTTTAGCTGATCTGGATCCCGACCGTATTCCTAATTGAAAAATTACCAAGCCGATTTCCATTAGTCATATATATTCTTTGGTGGACCACCACTACTAAGTCTCATGTTGCTTCATTTGGTTTGGTTTCTCTCACTGCATTTATTTTGGCTCCAAGTTGTCTCAAAAGCAATTCGCCTGCAATGCATTTTCCTATTGTTCGAGCTGTTCCTTGATACAGACGTCTTCTCTTTCTTGATTCTTGATTTTCTCCAAACAATATGCAACGTCTTTGCTGACCCTTGCTTTTAATTCATTCATTAGATCCATTTTAGTGAAGATGTCGACAGCTTTCCTGATTGTCCGTTTACTTCTATTTTCGCTGCATGAGATTAGTATTTCAGTTGTCTCCTATCTCTAGTGGCAATCGTCTAACACAGTTGCTAAGACGGGCAACTCACTGGTGACGCCGGCTGCGATGCCGAAAAAACCTCTTGAAAATACTCAACCAACGGCCTGATGCTGGAATAAATTGTGACAACTATGGGGTAGCACGTGGTTTGGAGTAGGTTCTTCGAAGTCTCCCTGAGACCATGAATTAGCTGCAAAAACGATTTTACATCAACTTTGTATGTCGATCGTCTACTGCCACGGAACTATCTTCTTAGCTTTGATTACGCTACTGTAATCAGTGTTTATCCAATTATACTCTAATCAAACTGGCTTCCACAACTTAATTATCTCCATTATGGTTTAATGGCAATAGTACCCTAATATTGACATAACGTTTACTCATTTAAATCTATTCTAACACAGGTTGATTTTAATTCTAAGATGACTAAGTTATTTGACAAATTCATGCCATAAGAAGTAGGTGGAGCTGCAGCAGGTCTCCTAGCTTATTATAGTGCCCAATGAATTCTCGTAATGTATAGCTTCATACCTTGACGATGTATGTTACATGACATGCAAACTCAGTCCAAATTCATCGGGCTCGACAGAATGTGCGCTCATTTTATACCAGATTTTCATCAGTCACTTCACACGAAATGAAAGTATGAAAACCTTAGCGGATCACATTCTTAAAGGCCCCCAATCACTAAAGCTGGATTTCGAAAGCCAGAAGAGAGGATTAATTATATGTATGAGAAATTAATATATCTTTAAACGGCGTACGCCGATTTTATTAGCTCAAACAGGAAATAGCATATATCATGATTATTTTAGGTGCATCCATATAGGATTGATTTATCAAAAATCTTATGTAGGAAATCTCCGCAAAGTTGATAAAGGCTCCTATTTTATGTCAACACATTCAAAATTAGTTTTGGCTGCTTTGATATCTTTCTTGATGATTATCTTTATGTAGATAATCGCATACTCAAGCAAAGGCAAGTATAACCAAGCCTAGACAGCAAATCTCTAGCCCCCTTGTGAAAGCTTCGTTTGTCTGCTACAGGTAGTCAACCAGTTCCCACCAAGGGTCAGACCAGCTCAACTTACCACACATGGTAGATCTTACGGAAGGTCTGCTTTCCGCGAAAGTCTAATAAGCTTATAGGACTCTAAGAAAAACCCGGATAAGATTATCATGTACCTGAAACAATTGCATTTATGAAGCCTTTTTCTATACTAGCCAACCAGATCAGATCTTTATAATATTTTGACGATCTTCGCACATAATCTCGCTTCTCATCTCATGACTACCTAAGGCATAGTCCTCAACGCCTTACATTCGTCTGGAGACGACTTCCTTTATTCTCCATTATTGTTCCTTTCATTTAGAGCGCATGTATTTGCCTTATATTCTTAGAGTTTCTGGAACAACTCTCTCGGATGCAGGCCCTGCGGATGGAGGACCAACGTGGTACCAACCTTTCCGAGCTACTGACGCAGTTACCCGAATCCCTAAAGTCAACGCTACTTGGACAGCCTGCCGGCCAGACACGCGATTGCGGCCTTGCAGTTTCGCGCTCCAAAAGTGCTGTTGCTGATTTTGAGAGAATTAGGCAGGGAACCTTATCTAAAGACGTTTTGCCATCATTTGCCCATCAGCAACAGGACGACAGGACGTGAATACACTTTAAAGCGTTCTGCAAAGGTTCCTTGGCTCAATACTTTTGAAACCTTTTCGTCAGATGACATCATAGGTTATCTGAGCTCATAAAACACGCCATTCCCAGTCACGTTCACTGCAACGCTCATTTACTTTATCAGTAATATAATCCAATATGTGTAGCCATAACTGTGAACCTAATTTGGCCTATTTACTCAGCTTTCTATCATTTGTGCAACGCATTGCTCACGAAACCAGAATCATCTTGCGATAATTACTTGCCAGGGCTTGTTCAGATTTTCAAATAGCTGAAGCAGATGCACCTACCCATGCAAAATAACAGAATATCTCGGACATAATTTCATAACACCCTCTATTTCATTTCCGTTTTTCACGTCGACAACTTTTAATTTGAGTCTAAATCTGGTTTTTATTCAACACCATATCTTTTCAGAGCTTCATACCATCAGATGCCTTACTATTTAACTATATTAACCGTTTACCAACTCTGAATACAGATTTTATAACAATTTCACTATTATTTTTCAATACATGCTCTTTACTGTTGTTTTGGTTCTAGCTAAGTTATCCTTGTTCTTTCATTAGGCCTAATTGCCAATAATACTTGTAAAAAAACTTGTGGCCTCGTTCTTAGCTTGACTATCACATTTGACATGCCGCTCGTCAAACGAAGTTACGTACACTCCTTTTATTCATTTGTCTCCTGTTAACTCTATCAAATAGATGCTTTATGGGCTGATTACGTCTTATATATATATTTGTTTGTTTGGATGCGTTGAATGATATCCATCACCACAATCACATTTGCGAACTGGCCTTTAGAAATATGTCAGATCTGAATTACTGTAAACCCGCAGTCTCCCAGCATGTACATAAACACACTCCAAGAATACTTTAATATAATACCTATTTCTTCACATCTCAACAAACATCAAAGGCTATGCAACCATATTGTCGTGAAGACTAATTTCGCATGAGATTGCAAGATGCGTAAGTCCATCTCACCAGAAGACGACCGATTCCCATTTTACTGCAGCTATTTGGCTTTAATACGACGTTTAAGTTCAAATAATTCAGAGCACACCCTCCCTCGTCTTGGGTAAACATCATCAGACCCGGGACTCATTCTTATAAGTCTGCGGTTAACACTACATATTTTTTGTGAGAACTCTAAAACTGCCTTGAGCCAAGAAGACTTGCTGACCTATCCTACGTGCTATATATACTCATAATGAAAAAAAATATTTAGATATAAAAAGGTCTAGTTGATAATCTTATAATTGAGTGTGCTTATTCGCGTCTGCGCAATACCAGACGCAAACCAAAGTAAAAAAGCCTAGCCTCAGTGCCGGCCTACATTTCAGCAATTCAACACTGAGGTACGAGTTTACGCAATCCCTGTCATGCAGTTCCTTAGGCCATGATGCTTTGATGATCCGGATGCGAATACCTTCTTTAAAGCAGGGTTATGTGAAATGCAATTGAGACAAGACCTAATTATATAATTATCGGAAAATAAAACTTTGATCCAATCACCAACGAAATAGAGAATCAAGCGCTAACCAATCAGACTCAAAAACCCACTTCAAAACTGAAAACATTGTGTAACCCTTAATGGCACTTAATCTTGTGGTTAATGTAACTTGCTTGTACCTATGAACTCATTCTTATTTTCCATCTCTTTTGATGTAGCCGGAATCTTAATCGAACTCAATGGCGACGTCTACGAGGTATACACATGGTGTACTCACCCTCACTCCGCCGGAAAAAGGCAGCTTTCCTCTGGACCACAAAGGAATATGCACCGATTTGATGCTCGAATGGACCAAATGCATGTCGAAAAGCCAATGGTGCAATGAGAAGTGTCACATTGAATCAGCCGCTTATCTGCATTGTCGCATCAGACACGGTCTGATGGCACCAGAAGAGCCTCAGCGTTTGGGCTTCACTCCAGAGGAGTGGGACCAAGCTAGCAGATTGAGCATGGAAAAATAATAAGCACCGTATGAGACTAGATAGCTTTCTCCGTATATCTTTTGTAAATACTGCAATTGTTCCTTAAGCTCTAGTGGTCAATTTTTGAGGCCAACAAACACATAAACGACTCTGCGCAAGATGTTTTATTTCTTTACAACCAAACGCCTGAGCGTGGCCAATAGTGCCGCTTACTACAAGCCAGTATCGAGCGTGAAATGAACCAGACTAGTGGGAGCAATATCATGGTTCTAGCCCAACATTAACGATGACCAGTTGTAGCTAGTGATAGCCATTTAGTTCCTTTAAGACGCTTGAAAGGAAAAGGCAAAAATGGGAAAAGCAGACAAGAGACTGAGTCTCCGGATTGTCCAAAAATAGTTGCCAGCTCAGTGTTCAGCCTAAGCTTGGGACTAGGTTCATATAGAGTAAAGATTAGTTCAAAAAATAGCGACATTAAGAATTGACTATGCTGAAGGCGTGCGAAATTAAACTAGGAGGGACAAAAGAATTTACGGCGAAGTATACATGCGGAAAATCAAAGTTTTCAGGTCTTCCCCGACTACCCTTAACTAAAATCAGAGACCTACCGGATAAATAATAGAATACCCTTTTAGATCAGTAGGATCACGCAAAGGCTAGTGACAGCGGGGCGTTAAAAACAGTGTTTAAATTTATTTGATCGCAAGATTGTCATGGGTTTCACCTATTAACTTCGCATCGGTGCCATCAAAGAGAAAAATATGTCGAAGGGTGGAAGTTTATTTAATCGATTGCAATTGCTCGAGCATAAAATGTATGCGATGTTTCATGATCGGCTGACCTTTGCTTGTTTTTTTCTGCCAGGCAATATTCTGCCGCTTTCTTTTATCCATTCGTTCTAAGCGTTTTCGCTTTATAGATGCAAGTTTTTCACGACGTGCCTTAAGGAATTAAAGCTGGTATGACAAACCTTCTGACACTCCTGTTGCGCCTTGAGAAGAGCCTTAAAGCTCGTTTTGTCTCTTGATTATTACATATCAAACTGTTTTTATGTATATACTTACTTGGACTTTGGACGGATGACCGCGGGATTATTAGCGGACGTGCGGCGCGCAGTCATTAGAGAAGAAGAGGTGAAATACCCGCGCGGAAAAAACTGCATACGATTTTTAAAACATTAATTAAGACAATATTCTGCATGCTAAATATGTTCGATTTCTTTTGTTAATGTGGCAAATAGAAAAGTACTTAGTCAATCTTAATGGTTTGCTAAATATATTTGAATTTACTATTTCTGAAATTTACTCCAAAATTGTTTTAAGCCTTGTTGAGGTTTATTACCAACTGAATACTAAATATAATTTTTAGTAAGATTGAATGACAAGAAGGCCCCGAGGTAGTGGCATATGCTTGATGCCAGTACTCATTCGACCAATTGTGGTAGTAATAGTGATGACAGTATACTCTTATAAATATAAATGCATTTTAATTACCCACAAATTGTTAGGATTTTGGTAAATCTTTATGTGAACGAGTTGACCAAAGATTTTATTTACTTTAATAATGGGGAATGGGCGTAGTACCGTCTTCGGCTTAGTTTCGAGTTACTCAAAGTTTCTGTATGGCCCCCCAAAAAAGATACGTGAACTGATACTACCCATAGCTATTTTTACTGCATGTATTCGCTGCATAAAACTTGAAAACTTATAAAAACTCAGTTAAACTACAGCAGTAAACAAAATTTTACACTTATATATCAGACAATTTTTTCTATTTATCAACCAACATGCGATGCTTAGCTTGTGGTCCTCAACAATCTCAATCAGAGTGACATTTTAATGGTTTTGTATGAACGGCTATAATAATAATAGTCACCTATGCACAGTTTTTGGATGATGGTAAATAAATAATTACTTTATAGCTTTGTAAAATGGAAAAATATCCCACAATAAAATCCCCGAGCTCTGTAGTTATGATGTAATGACGTAAAGTGCTTGATAACCATAAGCCTGAAACGAGTTGTTTGCGGTCTCTTCTCACAGATATACTAACAACTGTTTCGTATTTTTCCATACTTGTAGTTAACTTTAGCACCTCTACTTACGAAATGATGGGTTCCAATTTTTCTCCTAATCTACTAACTTCTGGCCATTAAGACTTAGTCAGCTTCTGAAGATGCCGCTATTAGCGAATGCAGTGCATTTCGCTACATAATCCATTAATTTGTTCACGTAGCATCTAAGAGATGCTTGCTCTTCGTAAATCGAATTTGATTGATCCTATCTAGGGATTACCAAACTTTTACTAATTAAATATTTGCCAAATAATGGTTAGAACGGTCGAATTTTTTCAGCTGATTTCAGTATTAACGTTTACTATATTATATATATTTAGTACGATTGAAACTTCATAGCATCAACAAAGTTTTTATAACTTTCTTGCAGCCTGGTTGTGGTGTTAGCAATAGCTAAGAGAACGCACCTTGAAAATACAAGCATGCTGTGAAGACGAGATCAAAGCATCTCTTAACAACAGAAGGGAATCGCGATCAAAATAGAATATACATCATTTTAGTCTTCATACATTTGATTACATGTTGAATTTTTATAGAAAGTCAAATACCATAATCACTAGATACATGTTCGACGGATAACTTAACGCAATAAAATATAAAATAACGCTCATCTATAATTTTTACCCTGAATCACAATTAATGCTTTATATTAGTTAACTTATAAGAAACTATTTAAATATTTATAACTTCTGGGATGTGTAGAGAAGGTAGGTTCCGAAGAATCCCTTAGTAGCTTGATGCTGGCATGTATTTAATTTCATTTGTGCAAGAGGATGAAAGAATTTCGTATATTGGCCGCAACAGATAAAAAGAGGGTTGCCTTGGGCTGCTTGATTGTAGGTAGAAGACCTCGTCAGATCCAAAAACAATAATTTAAAAACAATCATACATAAGAGGATGTTGTCGAAGCTTTTGCTTATGTAAATAAATAAGCGTATTATCATGTAATACTGAGGCTTGTTTTAGCTTCGGGGATGCGTTTGCGTTGTGTATATGCAATACTTATGAGTTATATAGCAATGAAGATTAACTGATTTACACTTCGTTTATGAGATATAGTCTCTTTATTTAATATTAATCCATTTTATGAAAAACAATCAAAGGGGAAATCGTTAAGAATATTAAATTGTCGTTACAAATTTTCTTGCAGTCTGTACCTAGAATGGAGAAGGACAAGGATACAGGTTTATAGTTAGGAGAATACTGTGCACATAATATGAAAATGTAGGAGTTATCAAGTTTATAGTAATTTCGAACATGAGTGAAGCATAAATAGTCGAAAGGATAATGCTTGTGATAACGGCTATAATTCGTAATTAAAAGGTGAAAAAGCAAGGGAAAATGTTGGTTTGTGTTTCTGGAGTCATAAATTATAGACAATAAGAAAGACAATAAATCAATTTTTACTTCTTAATTCAAATAGGAATGAAAGAATACTATACTAGGATTTCGTACGTAATTAAAATTTTTTTAAGTGTTATAGCCAGAATAATGTGATGAGTTGCTTCCGGCCTCTTTTCACTGATATAATAACACTCGCTTCTTCATTTTACCATCTTTATAAATGATACGTTAAAGATTGGCAACTTTTCTTATGAAATGGTGTGAGGCGATAAGTTGCATTTTGAGATTTGTTAATTCTCTCCTATTCGCATTTAATTAAACTAACCTTACTTTTGTTTGCCCTTTATATGTCAAGAATGTGTGCAAATCTTCATCCGAAGCAAAAATGACTCGTACTTCTGCGGCCGTGGCGAAAAAAGGTTCGTTTAAATTCTCTCTAACTCTAATCTTCTAGCAAAAGTATGTTTTTTTAACATCTGGGACAATTCCATAAATGGTTACTCGAAAAGGTGAAAATTATGCTCATCAAGCGTCTCATTAACTTTGAGCACAATATCCTAACGCGAAATGAGACGAATGCTGTCAATCTAAATATCCGATATTATATTTTCAAATTACTGAAGATTAGGAGTTTCTCCATATTCCAAAGCTGCAATGAAAGGACTTTGTCAGGACTGATCTTATGGAAACAAGCCTCAATCTGTCACCACCGGCGGAGTGTTCTAAGAGTGATTGAGACGAATTTTGAGGAGTAGGGGCTTTCGAATTTTATTGCACTTAATTCGGGTGGCTATCGTTGAACCTGCATCCTCCGAAGACTTTTGTCATTCAGTTGATCAAAGGAAGTAACATTATCAATCAAAGTTCAGGCGATTTTAAGGAGTTACAATCCATAGCAGGAGTTTATTTCCGTCTAGTCGAGCTTCCATGAACGCAGAAGCGGAGGAGTTTTACCGAGAACTAGGCTCGATCAGCATGGTAGCAGGAGATAGATTTCTGAGTGCAACAGATGTCAGATTACATCTTTAAATTACAGAACCGACACAATCCTCAGCATGAATATTGGTTTTAAACTATAAAATGAAGCGTCTGGCAACACAAATTCTAATCGGCCATAATATTTGCCTCCGGGTAAAAACGAGAAAGCTTTTATGATTATGTGCGAATCCAGAAATGAACTTCAGGTTTCTGTATTACGAACGATGGCGATTTATTTACAATAGCCAAACTGATGTACACAAAATTCTCGAGTGACTGGGCGATGAAGCTCGAACTAAGTTTAGGGTTGGTTCGACTTAATTTTTGCAACTGGATCATGCTCCCAGAGATACTTTGAAGTACTTTTCTCTTACTTAGTCCCTTCTTTTTATCATCATGCATTCTTCAACCCTTTGAGGGGATTGCATGGCATGCTTAATGGGCAGCGTTAAGTTTAGCGTTGAGGTACAACTCGTCGGTGACAAGTGAAGTTAATCTCTTATCCATTTTAAGCTGAATAGTTGAGACATCTCTACTATTTCCCTTCGACCTCATACTTTTCCTATCGCTTTATGCTGCATCGTTATGCATCACTCCTTCATATGCCTAAGTTTCCTCTTTGCCCTAATTTGAGCCTTCAACTTCTCCAATCTCCTCAAAGTATGAGTCCCTTTAAGTAGGTTTATCGGTACGCTGTTAGCTCACCGGTCTCTTGTTCCCTCTGTCAAGCTTGTGGTGCCCTATCCTTAAACGTTTCCATCCAAT
>CAAALY010000477.1:0-10052 GCA_900617795.1 Protopolystoma xenopodis
TAGAATACTCTTAAGCTCAAAGCCTGAAGCATAGTTGTAAACAATGTCGAAAAAATGGTAAATAAGGTCATATTGCTTACTCACGATGGAGGAAGCGCCACTAAAAATAGTATTCATTTAGAACTGCCGAATATATCATTATGGGATATATGGTACTTTTATCGCCTATTCATTCATTCTTAAAGACTTTGAATAAACTTGGTTTAGCTAAACCAGAAATCATGTAAGTTATTAGAGGAATAATTTGTTTTTATTTTATCAGAGACCGGAAAAATTTATAGTTGGTATTCTTGATCCAGTGTGTACACAGATAGGACCTAGATAAGATCAGATTTGTAGCCCAACATAGCCTATGGAGAGCCTTTTTTATGGGAAAAATTGTATCTTGTATTGCTAAATTCGTAGGCAATTCACCTATTAACCCTTGGCAATACATCCTTTGTTAAAGTAAACCTATCCGGTAAATTCCACCTGAATGATCAGACAGGAGTGGTTTGTATAGATGATATTCACCATATCGTCTGGAAGACTGGCTGAAACAATTGGCCTGGAAACGTCCTCTGGGCAATTAGGAGACTTATTTTATCAGAAGATAATAGCGGGCCTAGAGGCTTCGTCATGAAATTGTAATTACCTTTGGCCAAATTTGTGCCCAATTATCTCAACTTTTCAGCCATTTCCTGGCAAAAATTGTAATTTATCTCGAAGCATATCACTCTTGAGAAATAGTAATTTGAATGGCATCAGCGTAATTATTAACATCTTTTTAATTAACTTCTTCTCCACATAATATCACTTGAGTAATATTATATGCTAGTCAGTGTATACCAGTGGTAATTGTCTTTCTGGCAAGAACGAGCTGAACTAAAGGTTAGCATTTAGGAATGTATACTTTTTTTGCCATTATTCAAGCTACTTAATTAAGGATGACTCCTACTGTTAGTCATGCGTTTAATTTACATTCAATCTTACTTTTTTGCCATCCTGTTTGCTGGTAATGCGAATTATTTCGTCTAATCGCTCTCTCGCTAAATTTGTGGGAGCGGAAAAATTGCTTAAATCTCAATTCTCTGTCCAACCTTTGCTATCAGTTTAGTGTGCAAGCGAGGCTTTTTTGGTGTCGATTCTGGAAATTATATTTTGCAGCCTCTTTCGTGTAAACGAATCTCTTTTGAGCTGACCTATTTTATTCCTATAGGTTATATTTGCATAATTCTTTAATTGTATTAAAAAATAAGGTAAAACCACCAAGATACGATGCTTTGACTAAGTTCTGTCGGGACTCGAAACAGATAGGCACTTTAGCTTACACAGAAATCAGCAATGAGGGCAAGTGTTCATTTACCTTTCGTTTTGTACACAACATAACCGTCTTGGCAACCTGGCAGAAATTAGGAAGTAACTGCTTATTAAAAGTGTCCGGCTGAGATTATAAGAAATACGGAATAAGACTGAGTATAAATAGTTAAGCTTACTTCCATTTCGAGTGAAAGTGTTGGGTGGAGAGATTCGACGGTCGGTTCCACCAGAAGACGACAGCAGATTCCTCTTGACTAGCTGTCGATTGGCTTTAAAAGAAGATTCATGCTGTTTCTGAGGTAATCTCCTTCGATTCCGGGGAAAAGGTGCTGAGCTTTCGTCCGTCATATGACGAACATCACCAGAGCAAGGTATCATCGCCACAACATACTTCAAGCTAACGAGTTTTCTTGACTCTTTCTTGGCACCTAATATGACCGTCTTCCTTTCATTATATCTCCTAAAGATTCTGAACACTGCATAATCTACAGTCAGATTCCTATTCCCCGCATCCTCACTACTTCTGTTTTGTCCTACCTTTTAGAAGCAATGGTAAGTAAAAGTCAATGGAAACGTGAGGCTACTTCACATCATGGTTGTTTGCTGACGTATGAAACCTAGAAAATCTACAGCACTTATTTATGATCTCAATTATACTATTTATATAATACTATTAATTTCACTTAGCTCTGCTTCCCAAAATAAAAGAATAGGTGAGAAGTAAATATAGATAAGCCCAGATACATAACCAGAACGAAGAATTGTCAAGATAACTATGCTGGGTTCTAAGGCATCGCTTAATGTTCTCATGGTACCTGAATTTTCGTTCCAATGAAAATGTTTGGTGGAAGCCGAAGGAGGATTGCCTTGGAAACAGAACTATTGTTCTGTACGAAAAAGTCCTGGGCACATCTCCCTGCGAGCCCTACCCATCCGCAGCTAGCTTTCATCAATCCCTCAATGGTAGACGCCTTCCGTTAAAAACCAAACAATTAACAAGTAATAGTCGCTAGCTGTAATCATACCTTCTCATTATAGCATAAGTTTAATAATTTAATGAGGCACCCCTTAAGTTGGTTGGCTACTTTTTGTTTCTTCTTACACGCTTGCAGATGAATGAAATTGATAAGAATGTTGAGGAAATCGCTTTACTTTCCCATTCGATCTGGAACACTAATGCCTCTACAGGCGTTTAGTCGCTCATAAGTTCAGTGAAAGTGAGCAAGATACAAAAGCCAGAATTGTTTCTGCTTCACTTGTTTCTACATCTATTTTCACTCTACAAGATAGTAAGATATGTAGTAATTTTTACAGCCTTCTTGACGTTAATCTAATTTGTAAACCTGTTAAGTCCATATATCATTGCAGTCGTTTTTAAGTTCATATTATAACTTTTGTTGGAAAGGTGCCCTCTCAGGCGCCAAAAGATAAGCACAAAACTTTGTAATAACCCGATCTAGAATGTGGATATCAAAATAGAGGTTTGACACGTATTCCTATACCCCATTTCACCAGTAGTTCGCTTACCTTTTTCACAGAGCTGAGAGGACGGTAATAATATGTAACTGTATCGAGTGGTCTTTCTGCCCACCTTGCTCCAAATAGCTGTTTCCCTTCATGCTTGTTTTTAGGGCTAAGAAATAGTCGATGATTACTCCAAGTGAATAATGGTATTGAGCTCAAATATTCCCCAACTTTCCTATTTCCTGTTCCCGGTGATTTACGTCTGCTAGACTCAGAGTTGATTTACGATAATATTCCGGTAAGAGGACAGAAAAGGCTGTATAGTTAACATTAGATCAGCATCATGAAATTATAATAATTAACAATTTAGTTGCAGATAAACATATTAGACGTATGATTACAGTCAAAATCCGCACATATTTTAGGTAAGTGGAGTTAAATGGCATCATAAAGCCTACTAATATAATTTAAGGAAAATTTAATTATGAATCTTTAACTCACTCATTTCTTAATCAACAACTTATTTTGTCTTTGATGGTAAATTTTATAAACAAGCATGAGGTCAAGCCATGAAATCGTATTTAACTATAGCCTTCATAGCTAAATTGAATTTTCGCCTATTTACGAAGCACTCCTGTCCTTAAGTAAATAGTTGAGTATGCGAACCTTAATCGAGGTTTTGACGAATCTCTTTATGAAGACTATAAATTTTTATGAAATAGCATGGTGAAAAGATTAATGAGTCGTAAAAACGAAGACTTAATGTCAACGTGAAGCTTTTACAAAGGTTGAATAGGTTCAGACTGTGACGGTTTTGTCATGAAGGACGAGATTTTAGCTCGTTTTCGCCCTAAATGGGCAATGATATCTTAGTTAATGCGCCAACCTCAACATCAAAATAGAATCAAACAATTGTAGGACAACGAGAATTGGCAGTTAACTTCTAACTACGGACCTCTTTATCAGGTACTTCACACAAAATGAAGTCCTTAACAATAATATGCACATTAATTTTTACATTCTTGTAGAATGTCTAACTAGAATTTTTATTTCGTATGAATTGTTATTTAGACTGAATTCTTGAACTAGCGGTATCAGAAGCCGGGGGCTAGACATTACAATAAACGACATTAATAAGCATAGAATGGCTGTGACTCCACACCGTCAGTGGATCATTTGAGTCAATCAAGATAGATTAATCTTCCTGGTGAAGGTCTGTTAGTTGAAATTTCCTCACAATGACATAAATATGTATTGAGATGCTATTGAATGCCACTGATCCTTGCCTTCCAAATGATATTAACTTTCATAGTGGACTGCAGTTTCGACCCCTCCTGGATCTCATTAGCACCTCTAAAGGAAATCCATCAAGGGTAATGAGGCTTACAAGCTCGACACGTAAACTCTACTTCACATTGCCAAGAGTGCCTCTGTATCACAGGGTAGACGTGAATTTCATGGAGGGCCAGTTATTTCTCATATAGATTTTTTTTGTAGTGAGATTGTGAATGAAACAAACCTGTATTTATTATTACAATTGACTTCATTGCTTGGATTCGTATTAAGTAGGTTTCGAAACTATCATTAGATTTAGGGTAAGAGCCGTTATTAAAAATACAAGTTGTTCTCTTCAACAACACTACTTTAAACGTAATTTGGGAGAGTTCTTATTTAATGTCACTCAACTTTCTTGATTGAGCGTAATTAGTGCTTCTTTTTCGTGGTTAATTCTTTCTTGCTCTAACGATGTACGGCAAATAATTAAATATTCTTCACTTTTATTTCTGTTTAGAGCGAGGCCAAATCAAGACTACTTGCTAGCCAACTTTTTCTAAACAAATGTCGGGTCACTTTATACCATTAGAGCATTCTTCGAAGCCCAGCTTGTCGTAAGGTTTTATACGAATTCCTTAATTCAATGAATATGCATTGATCTAAGTCATAATTTGTATCTTAGGCACTACGGTATCCACTTATAGCGGAGTAGAGATTACCTATGTCGAAAAAAGAAGGCTTAACTTCAGTTAAGGTACTCAGGCTAATAGCTTAATAAAACCTAAGAACAGGTGGTATTTATACTGTGGGTATAAATCTGTATTGGACAAAGGGTGTACATGGGTGAGTCAGGAATTCCGGAGCAAGGCTAGAGCTGGGAAACAGAGAAAAGAAGCGACGATAGAGGGAGTCAGTAGGATAGCCTGGGGCGACTGGATAGATGTATAAGGTGACGATTCAGATTTATTAGGGCTAAAACATTGAAACTTTGTAGTGGCGATAAGATTGTCAATGAAAATTAGCATAAAATAACTGCGAAGAAAATTTGGGTTTCGAGGAATGTCTTGTTTCATAATTGTTGAGCTTACTTCGATTTCGAGTGAAAGTGTTTGGTGAAGAAATTCGAAGATTGATTCCACCAGAAATCGACGGCGGATTCCTCTTGGCCAGCTGTCGATTGGCTCTGCTGGAGCATTCATGGTGATGCTGTTTTTGAGGTAATCTCCTTCGATTCCGGTGAAAAGGTGCTGAGCTTTCGTCTGTCATATGATGAACATCACCAGAGTAAGGTATTATCGTCACAACTAAATTCAAGCTAACGACCTTTCTTGACGAGTGAAAGCTTAGCACCTTTTCACCGGAATCTAAGGAAATTACCTCGGAAACAGTGTCACCATGAATGTTCCAGTAAAGCCAAGCTCGTCAAGAGGAATCCGCCGTCGTCTTCTGGGGAAATCGACCTTCGAATCTCTTCACCAAACACTTTCACTCGAAATGGATGTAAGCTTAACAATTATCAAATAACTGTCTTGTATAGAAACTTCAATTATAAGAAGGGGTGAGAAATTAAGGTATCAGGATGAGCTTACATCCATGTGTACATAAAGGTTCGAACCTAGCACTGATTGTTTCAAATAACTATAATAGGGCATAATTTCTGTATTCGTCTATCAGAGTTTAACTACTTTTTTTAACTAAGACTACTTACTTAATGTAGAACACACGTTTAATTAAGTTGAGTTTTTTGTATTTAAACCTATTCATATAGAAGTTTGACCGTAATTATCAATTAAGGAACTGTTTATTTCTTCCTTTATAGAGATTATTTATCCACCTCTCTCTCTCCTAAGTCAGCCAAATAAGCATGATTAATTCATACTTAACTGCCACTCTGTATTCATTACATTCATTGTACTGGCTAATCTGTGAATTTCGATGTCCACAATTTTGTGCTTATCCATGACTTTATATGATGAGTGAAATGATTTACTGAGATCATTCTATCTCATGTTCATCCATCACGTGTTTTACTGCTACTGATTAATGAACAAAACCACCTCTACAGTCTCTTTTTAATATGGATATCCTTTGGCGAATGGGGCAACAAGGCCTTTCAACATAAACTCGAACGCATTTATACATTATTGCATGATAGCCTGGTCTAGATTATGAGTGAAACTTCTCTCTAGTAGCAACCTAGCTCCCGTAAAAACCGCTTTTATTTCATACTTATTCACCAGTTTGCCTAGTAGTTTGAATAATTATTCTTAAGTGCAATTAAGGCCAAACTAATAAAATCTATGGCATCCTAATCTACCGATATCAGTGTAGGAAAATTTCTATTAACATTCTCTAATTAACTTTAATCAATAGAGAATGATTAAGTTCTTATTCAGGAATTATGAGGAACTCAAAATATGCTCACACAAAATTAAGATACTATATATATATAGCATATTCATGGTATATTCGTTTCAAGAATATCAGTTTATTGTGCATCAGAGTTATAGTCACCCAAGGTAACAGAAGTGATTAAGTACTTATAGTTGAATTTTCCCACAAAAATATGAATAGTCCTCACGATACCACTAATTTTAATTAAGTCTTGCTTATTAAAAGGAATTCTCGTCCCAGTTAGTCTGAAGTTTTGTCCTCGCCTGGATCTCATCATCACACATTTTTGTGGGAAGAACGGCCAGGTGAAATTCATTGGCCCATTCACTTGTTACGGGAAAATTAAACCATCAATCTGACATCACCTTATGTGACCTAGAGTGATTGGGACGCTTATTCAAGTTATAATGATAGCCTGAAGGCCTATTTACTGTGAATATAAGTAACGCTGTCAATTTGGGTGGCAAAATACGATTTTACCTAATCGGCAAGCACAATTTAAATTTAACAGGAAAATCCTAGCTTTTTTGATATTCTCGTCTAGTCTATTAACCAGTAGCACTTTTGGTGGTATAGTGTAATGGTAAAATTTGACAATTATGCATTGTACTGCCTGAGCTCAAGTCCAGCTGGGGGCTCTGATGCGACCTAAGCTAGCCAGAAACTGCCACCCACTCTGGATAAAAAGTCAAATTTCATGGCATCTTGAGGCTTACTCATATCATTGGGTGATTTACTCAAAGTTAAATTTTTAAAAATCGTGCTCTTAGTAAAAATATATTTAAATACTGTTTCCTTTATTTGACCTTTAAAGAAAATAACTGAAAATTATCTATGTGGGCTTCAGTCAAGTTTACTTAAATAAATCTTATTTAAGGCTATAAAATACAAATCCATCAAAATTCAATTTTTCCATTAGCCCCTCTTGAGTCTTTACTTTACTCAAGAACCGAAATAAACCTAAGATTTATTTTATGCTTAATAAAAAAAATTATTCATTTATTCGGTTTTTGAGCACTTTTGTTTATTCATTCCATAATCTATATCCTATTCTATATCTCTTTTTCGCCTATTTTTGCCTGTTTGTTTTTTTAATTCGCTTCCACACCAACTCCAGGCTTAATACCCTATCAAATTTGGAAATTTTGTAAACATTGTTTATATATATTTATAATCTAGTAAATACATTGTGGAAGACGAATAAATAACGATTAGTGTTATTCGAAGTCATATAGTCCATTAAGATAGTTTCTTTCATGAGCCCTATAGTATTTATCTTTTATGCTTTCTTTGTCCGGCATTTTACCTCCAATATCCTGTGTTTGAGAATAGCGATTTTAATAATAAAGGTGAAATATCAGTGCCTTTGGTAGTAAGGAGCCGGGACTGAGCTGCTTACGGCAAAAAGAAGATAATTCTTAAAGATTCATTCTTATCATAAGTAAATTAATTTACGTAAGCTACTCGAGTCTCAATGACAAACTCGTGTTTCATCTATCAAGGCGCTGACGAACTAAAGTTATGTTCAAAATAAAAATCTGATGTCCTTACAGCCGAATAATACTGGTTCACTGTCAGGTTTGTCAAACTAATTTCAGTTTGCATACTAAATATTTATTATTTCATTATATTTTTAAATCTCTTATCGAACTTGGGTATAAGCTGGCTTATTATTTCATGCCTGCATTAAAGAAGGATAAAAATATACAAGTTGATAAATAGGAGAATATATATATATCAAGTAAAGCGAGATGTAAAGGAAGAAATCAATCCAAATAAATTACTGAGTCTGGTCAAAGCTATCAAGACGAGTTAAAAATAGAATTCTGGAAATTCTAATTTCGACATTCTTTCATGTCATCAAATAAGTTTATTTGATGAGACGGGAATCACCCTCGCATTGGCGCTAATTGTTTTTGTCTTCTCAGGTGTCTTAGCTCTAAAGAGAGTTAGGTGGAGAACAAACGCTAACATCAAATGAAGAGGTAGAAAAGAGTTTGGCTAACACGAAATTATTTTCCTCAAAGTCAGCAAATAAGTTTAATGTCCACTTGTTGTCTTCTATACCTTTCGCTTAAGTGAAAAGTTATCCTCTATCCCGAACCTTGTTCCGATTGTCCACTCCTCCATAAATTGCCTTTCTTAGACAGGTTTGAGTCAGCTGCAATTTTGATTGTCTTTTAGACGCTCTACAACCACTATCCTATTCAAAGGCTCTTGGTCTACCTGCTCTTAAGTTGAATTGTGACAGCATTGGAAATGACGCCTTAAAAAAGTCTAGATAATTGGGCTTAGATGCTAATGACTCCCTGACTTTCCCGAACTAACGCCTCCTCTCTTGTTTTACAAGAAAAGCATTTCCACCCACCTCTAGAGCATTATGAATATATATGTATATATATATAGGCCCACAGAATTGGGTAAAGTTGCTTGGCTCATCTATGAAAATGTCCTCCGAGTTGTGATAAAAGATTGGCATCAAAACGTTGGATTCATCTTACTTTGAGGTTTCGGGGGACATGAATAAATGGATTTTTCCCAAAATTTAGTTCGGCATATTAGATCTTTAGCCACGCTTACTTATACTCTGTATCATCAAAAACGTTAATCAGATAATCATGATGCCATATTTAATTCAACGTTCAACTTTTTATGCTTGCAAATGTGTAAAGCTTTGATAAATGGCAGATGCAAAGGAGCAGTGGCTTATTATCTGAAGAAATTATATTCCAAATCTGTTCTATTAAATATTTCATTTAATGTAAACCTTTTTACTAATGTTAGCAGTGAGAAAGTGAAAAGTATGCCAGATCCTACGACAAAGTCTATCATGGGCTCTGAACCGTATTCAGTTTTCTTTGTGGAATCGACCGAATATGTGTATAATCCCTGAGTTACATCATATGCATTTGTGGTATGCATAGCCAGCCTCATAAATAGATTTTTAAGACTGGAAATAACCTAAGTAAGACTTTACATTTGAAGTACTCCTCCCTTATCTCCAGTACCTGCTAAAAAACAGCATTAAGAAAGGTGTGTCTTCTATATTAAATATTGCCGAAGTTTGGGCAGCTGATCAAAGTATGAGACGGTTAGGCGGTCCTGACCCTCAGTAGCAAACTGAAAACTCGTTTGGGGAAGTTTCGGCATCTAGGATGATTAGAGGCTTCATTCTCTCTGATGTAAGCAGGTACACTGGCCTAGGGTTAAATCCTAGCTATACCATGCTAACGATGTAAGAATTGATGTGCCAGTTGCGCAACACCAAGAGATGGGAGGTGCAGATCGAGTAGGAAGGCCCATTACGTTTTCATGGCTTCTGGATGCAACGGAGAATATGTAAGCATAGAAGGGAAATATAGTCCAACGGGGTACCAAAGTAAACTTCCCTAATTTATTTGCATCAGTCCCTCAAGGTCTGCATTCTAGGGATTCTTTGTAAATACCAGATAAATCTAAATGAAGACAGGAGTATGGAGGCTAATACTGGCAAAATATATCAAGAAAGTAAAATGTATACAAAAATGGAATAGCTTTTGTTTCGCTTAAGAAACGGGTGAATTAGCCGCATCGGAAGCCGAAACATGTGTTGTGACAACTGGATTGTGTAAAAAACACTT
>CAAALY010000478.1:0-10042 GCA_900617795.1 Protopolystoma xenopodis
GCCTTCTTTGTAAGAAAATAGGCTAACTGTCTTAAAAGTGGAGGATAGAAGCTCTGTTCAAAGAAGCCCTGACATTTTCCTTGGTCATGCCATCTCTTAAAGAGAGATATGACTCCTTGTCGAGATCCCGTTGTCAATAGATTGTACTCCTATGGTCAACCTTGTGTCGGCTTATTTGGCGAATATTTGATGAAGACAAGAACGCCTGTAAAGTCAGCTGGTCCCAACGGTCAGAATTGGCCGAAAACATGGCCGAAACTGGACATGATATAGCATAGTTTTCGTATTTAAGTAGAGTTTCGTGACTACCAGTAACTCAGTAATATGAGATGTATTCACCCAATTTCGATTAAGATAATGAAGAACTGGTAGTCGAATTTTCCCACAATCATATGAGTAGAGCTGATGTTTCCATTGAATTTAACATATTTTTGCTTTTCTAAAAGTTGTTCTCATTCAGGCACCAATGGATTGTAGTTTCAACCTCGGATCGGTCTTATCAACACCCCAGCGGGATTCGAACTGTGACAGCGTCGAATGTGAGCTTGACACGTTAACCACTCGGTCACATTGTCACGAGTACCCTTGGGTCAGAGGGAGGATGTGAATTTCCAGGAAGGCCAGGCCTTTTGGTATATCATATTCTTGGGTGTGATTGTCGATGAAGCAAACGTATATTTGCTATAACAATCGACTACGTTACTTATTTTTCGTAGTTAAGTAGAGTTTCGAGACTACCAGTAAATCAGTAATATGAGATAGAATAGTCTCGAACGAGTATGTTTGCCGATTATGATGAATCTGCTGTTAAAGAAAAGATAAGAGGAGCCATTAAATTGTGGTAGAAAGTTGTGTAAGCAGGATTAAAAGAGTGAAAGAGAAAGAGGCTGTAACATGTAGATTAACCGCATCAAACAAACCGGGCGTACGAGATAACGCAATCACAGTCATGCCTTATAACTGGTGGTTTGATAACCCGACTAACACACACATGGAGTTGCTCACGGACTTACGCAGTCTCACTCAGGGTTTTTTATTGCTTACTTAAGTCTTGACTTTGATTTAGGATACAAACACTCAAGTTATGGTACTATTATATGACAAAATATGTCTATACATATTCGTTTTTTAGTCATAATTATAAGAGGTAGGGTAGAACCGAACAGTCGTCTTGGGCTATTGTTGCCTCGAGACTTTTCCAAGAATGAGTTCCAGCTTTGATAACGTCTGTCACATGATGGACAATAGCTCAGCCCATTTTCACCCTAAACAAGGATGAATGTCTTGTGGAATGCGTCAACCTGAAGATCGTAGTAAAGTCAAACGGCTGTAGGATAACGGAAATCAACCGTCGTTTTCTGGTAAGATCGAGCTTCGAGTCTCTTTATCATGCACTTTCATACGAAGTAAAAGTGTCAAATAACTTTCTGCTTAAAAATCATTATTTTGTATAGGGAAGTTGATAAATGAAG
The DNA here is from genome assembly GCA_900617795.1 of Protopolystoma xenopodis. Classification (NCBI taxonomy): domain Eukaryota; kingdom Metazoa; phylum Platyhelminthes; class Monogenea; order Polystomatidea; family Polystomatidae; genus Protopolystoma; species Protopolystoma xenopodis. Next base: position 1,473 of record CAAALY010000478.1, read on the forward strand.
ATTCAATAAGTATGATTACATCTGTTAAACTTAAGGGGTCTACTACTGTTTCTGCTATAAAGTTATTATTACTCTAGAAAGCGAAGTTTCCAGATTTTTGATAGAATTTCTTCAATGTCCAATGACTGTTTATACAGCTTTACTACTTTCTTTCACAATTTTTCATTCCCATAAACTATTTTAGATGTTGTCCGTTCAGTTTTCAATGAGTTGATTCTATAAAAAGTTATTTTGCACCTGCTGAAAAACTCCACTATAATTCTTATTCGTCATTTTTTGCAAACTTAAGGAGTCTTTCGATCTAAGGGCTTTGAATAAGAATTCATTTAGTCTGTCCATAATTATAATTTATTCTGTGTTTTCTTTACTTGCTGTATCAAGTCTTAGATTATAGTGAGTTTATAATGAATGATAAACCAGAGGCGAGGAATGCTGGACTATGCAGTTGAATGCATGAATGTGTAAATGTGCCCAATTTTTCAACAGGAGGCTTATGGTAGGTCCATAGTCAATTAGAAAACAGCCTCACCGAGGATTATTGTAATTGCTAGAATTGGAATAATGCATAAAATATTATGATTTAATCAAATATAATTAAAGTAACTCTTCTAAACCTGGGAGTTTTCACTAATAATCTTTTTTGACTTTATGCTACTGAATGAAAGGTGATAGAAAGGGGTAATTTTTTGCGTAAACTGTATTTTGGTGTCTGCGTAGACTATTCTTCTGACAATGGAAACGTCAGCTCTATTCATATCACTGTGGGAAACTTGTACTACCAGTTCTTTGTCACCTTAAACGAAATAGCATGAATACAACCAATAGTTCTTAAAGTTTTTTAGTTTTTTGTGTCCTCTCTCTAGACTTTGTCATTTTGTGTTAGAAGCTATATTGGACAGCTCACCTGAAGATAAATCTCCTAGCTAAAATAGTTTTAAATGGTCTAACATATGATTTATAATGGACACCATATAGAATGATCAAAAACACAGTATTTTGTTGGACAAGAAAACCTTACATCGAAGCGTAGGATGAGTGAGTCTATAGAAATAAACGAAACAATTTCATTTTGAAAGAACAAATGGCGGCAGGAAATTGTGTAGAATATCTTTATTGCCGTTGGCTTAGGGAGTGTGTAAGGGAGGAGGAGCAGAAGTAAGGGTCAGACAAGCAGATGAACCTTGAATATTATAGAAATTGGCTTGGGTTATCACAGCTCATTTGTTTAATCCTCCAAAATACGCCTCAGCATTTCAGGACAAAACGCTAGATTATTTACATAACTAAACATCCAGGACCCCATTGAAGATGTCCGTCACGGTTAAACAGACGACGGCTCATCTCGAAAACATCACCTTCTTAGGATAATAAGCCAGTCTCCATTTCACACAATCTATCTTCGTTTTTTAATTTGCCCAATTCACGAATTCCCTTAAACAAATTTTTTATTGAAAGTGAAATGTCAAGTAACATCAAATTAGAAAGGGATTCTTAAAAACCCAGCTTGTTTTTCATATATATTTATAGTATTTCCTGCTTGATTTGTACTGCATAGCCGGTATTCTCAGCCTCAAATTAATCGAAACTGGGATGAGTGACCACTTGGCTACAAGTCTGAAAGTAGTGCGACTTGTCTTACCAACATAAAGACCACCATAAATGCACAATTTTCTGGCAGCTACATTTGGAGACTGGGTAAGCCTTATCTTTCTCTTTCTCTCTTTAAAATGATGGTTTAACCCCAAAATGAGACATGGTCTCGAAATTTGGCCATTCTTTTTTAAAGACGCCAAAATAGGAAAGTGCTCCTTCAGACAGTTTACCCGATTTTCGAGTTCGTGTCATTCTCAATGACCGAGGTGTTGATCATTTGAAATGAAAAAAGCTGGGGCATTATTTTATCATGCCAGTAATTTTGGACGATAGTTTAGACTTACTCATGACGACGACCAAACTTTACCTTGTAAATTGTGATTCTAGACACATAGAGAATAATGCCAGGTCATATTGGTCTGACAAACACATTCCAAACACAGCCCACTACTTTTTTTCGATAGCCGAACCATCTATAAAAGGTGAACTAGTATTGTCGAGATGCACCATTTTTGACCCTTAAAGGAGCTTTTCATGGCGAACTGAGTTTGCACTAAATTGAACATATTCATATTCATCTTCTCGACGAAATTAACCTCAATCTTTTAAGAGAATTATTTCACTGATAGGCATTTGTATATTTTATTTAACTTAGATGTGCTTGTCATTCGTTGGTTTGTAGGAGACTTTCTCGAAGTTCTCAGCATCTTTTCTACTATTGCTTAGTAGAAATTTCTCAAATTTCCATCAAATATTGTAAGAGCTATATACATAAAAGTTCTAGCATTCATATTTTAGTGGTACTCGGAAGGGATATGGCCTTGTGGTTGCGGCCACTTCCTTTACTCACATGAAAGTATTGACTAGGCAACAGCATAAACAACTTGCAGTTGGCCTGGTAACTATACTGAAGACCGGTGATGAGTGAAAAACAAGTTATAGTTCATTACATTGCAACATCGACGAATAATGACTGTGATATAACAAACTATGAAAACAATGTGGTCTGCAGGCCTGGCCGCAAAATATTTCCTAAAATAAAAGCGAGTTTAGTTCCATATCACTTTATTTAGTGTGTTGAAACATCAGCCAGCATTAAAGGCTAAGCAATACTGAGGAAGAAAATTAGACAAGGTTGTCTCAGTTTCTGTGAAGAGTGAGTTTTCATGAGTCTCCTGAGTTTCGTAGGTCGATCTTACCACAAAAAATGACTGGTTATTGTTTAGGGTTACTACTACTTTCAGGTTAATGCAGTCTACGATTCATCCTTCTTAGGTTTGGGTTAAGACAGGCTTAGTTTCCGTACTTTAAATGGCAAAAATGGACATTGCTGAAAGTTTTGTTTTACCAGAACGTTCAGGATGACGCTACCTTTGAGACACTTTCTCCCTTGGATACGCTTAAAACGTGCTGGATTTTGATACGTCAGAAATATTTAGAATAGAGACGTATTTTTAGGTAAATCTAGTATTTAGAACTGAATAAGGAAGTTAACTGGCTAGTCTTTGTTTGCTATATTTGCTGCAATATTTCTCAGCAATTAATCAAAGGAAGACAGATACTAAAATTAAAATGGAATGATAAATGGACAATTCGTTACCATTTCTCGGTGTTTTAGTAACTAACATAACATTTGATTTGCCTAAACTCAACAGGAAACCTGAATACGCGAGATTTTTCTTAACTATCTCTATAGTCAGATATTCAAGTATATGATTATTGGATGTATGATGTTGGCGGAGAGCAATCGTTAGGACAAGGAGGTAGATGCAGTTATAAATATGCTACAAGATAATAAATACTCCTTAGGTTTGATTTTAATAATATCAAGTTTATGGGGAATAAATGTGAAACTGGTTATCATTTGGGGATTTATAGAGAGTTAGGCATACGTTCTCATGTCCTTATGCTAGAAGGTTATACGAACTATTAAGAAAGTGGGCAGCCCAAAACGTCTTTACAGCAGCTGTGAAAGTTTCTTTGGTTATTTCCATCCATTAGAAGGTAGTATGATCATTAAATCCAAATCAAGCTGCTAAAAAATTATGTGTTCATATGGTCAACCAAATATTGAGGATACCAGTCACCTGATTCACCAAAAATTCGAATAAATGCTGCTGGATTCAGAGGTCATAAGTTGCAGACCGCGACAGAAAGTGTGCATGGAATATTATTGTCTGAGAGTTCGCTTTAATCTTGCATAAGGCAAGATTAGAGAAGCTGGTAAAATCAACAGACGAGGGAACAATCTAAATATTAGGAATGGACTTAAGGAGTCAGGTGAGGATTACATATATTCGTAATTAGCAAGATTTCAAGGCTAGCAACAGGTATTTTTCAATCTACGGTAATTGGATGCGGGAGTTGTGGCCTATACTCTCGATATATTTATTAAATGATATATATATATATATATATATATATAAATATATATAGCCTTTTGGGAGGCATCGCGAAGAAAAATTCACTATCAATCCGTAATCACATTAAATAATCTAGGGTATATGAAATTCATATTCAAGAATTAATTGGGTCCTCTTTAAAAAAAAGTGATTCAAGTTTTGTAACTTCGTATCTGATGGTGAGTGATGCCATAATTAATGCATTTGAGCTGAGAAAGCAAATTTGCTCAGCTGCACGATGGTTTGGCGTTGTGCAATCGTAGTTCTGACTATGCTTGCGTCACTACGCCTTGATGGCATAGATACAAAAACCTCTACTCTCTCCTCATCACTTAGGATTACCATTTTGGTTTCATTTTATCCAGTCCTGCTTACATTCACTCGAAAACCCACTAAATGATGTGAATCTCGTAGGGCAATAATTAAGTCTTAATTTACTTGACGTCAGTCGATTGGTCTTATGAGGTGTACAGCAGAAGAAGATTAATTGGCTAATTTCTTCGGTTTCTTTTAAGTCTGAGATTGAATAAATATTCTTTCATGCTCTGACGATGCCTGTCATATGACAGATAAACCAAGTGAAAATAGAACAAGAGGCATTTCTTCATCACGTTCTTTCACTCCGAGTGACCGTCAAGTCGACACGAACGTACCAAACAAAGCTGCAAGAACCAGTTTCTCCCTCGTCATGACTTTAGTTTTTTTTCTGTAACGTAAATGTTCTAGAACGCTACTTGGACCGATTCCATTGGAGGACGAGGCTTGATCCTCTTTGGGCCAGTGTGTGACCCCTGTACTTGGTTGGCGACTTGAAAGAAGTGATCCTCGACGCACTGTTCCGTCTGCTCTTGAAAAAACCTCTTTTTAGTGTGGCCTTGTTGCCATTTTCAGAGTACTAGATCCTGCTTAGATTGGCTGGTTATGTGGTGGCTGCAAACGTCACGATGACGGGAACGGTTGAAGTCCATTTGAGCAAACTCTGCAGTCGTCATGTCGATGACCGTGGTCTGGGGGCACAAAACCCTGGAAACCAGTTAGGCTAGCAGCGAAATCAATATGTGCCCTAGATTTCTAGTACCACCTCCTCAATTCGGCTAATTTATGGATTAAAAAATGCATGATCAGATTGATCAAAGTGCCGGTCGCCAGAAATGACAGACATGCATTTTGCCCAGCATCCAGGGCTCATCTGCCCTGGTGATGCTCAGAGCCGTAAGAGGCTCGGTGGACGATTGATCTGCCGACGAACCGGTCTCCCACGAGTTCACGTGACCATCTCTGCGGTCTGTAGCAGAACGGCAACCCTGGAAGAGGGTCGAATCTGGTAGGACTGTTGACAGGCTTCCCGAGGGGAGAATATGCTCCAGAGACGGTGTCAAGTCCCAGCAGTCGATCATAGGCGAGTTAAGTCGAGTTGGGAAGGACATGTTGGTGCGCCTGGTGACCTCGCCGACAGAACCGATCCGAGAGAGGCTGGGATCATCTTCGTTCAAGCCACACTCAGCCTCTCGTCGCAACACAAATGAGCCAGAAAAATACGTTCTAGCGATAGGAAGAACGGACGGCAGATGGAGAGAACTGGCTCAGATAGCCCACTTGCTCGCATATTTTTATAAGTAGCTGGTTGGAAAACTGCAAACTCATTTTCCAGTAAGCAAAATGCAACAGCTCACATCACCGACCGGTAGCAAAGACAAATGCAACTTCTTATTACTTGAGCAACATTAAAGTCAGCCAACTGGAGCCAATGCACATGTTGCTACGCATGCACCTGGAAGTGGGACAGAAGGGTTACCAAAGAGGGGTCACCTCGTGACTAGACAACTCATGATAAACTCTACCGAATAATCAGAAAGTAAAATTGCAATTAAGCATTCTGCCCGGGTTGACATGATCATGTGTTTTTCGGGCATTGCCCTATACTTCTCCGCGGCGAGAAGTAGTACGAATTCGTCAGTGATGGGAAATTGTCCGAGGTCTATCGTGAAATTCGTTCATATTACGATTCTGATAAATAATAATTTTTTATCATTTGCCAGATCTGATTGTGGCATTCAATAAGGGATGGTTGAGCGTACCAATGGAAGCTCGGTTTATGAAGTGTCAAAAACGGATCAGCGGAGTCAATATTTAGACTTAGTTTGGTCATATGCCATGGCGACTGCAAGGAATATTCCTCGTTATGAGACATCAATGCCATCAGAGGATTGCAAATATGATGCCTAGTCACTCTAGATCGCATAAGGGGATGAAATACCGATAGAGCAATTTTTCTACAGCAATATTTCATGTAACAGCTATTATCAATGCCTATATGTCGTGTAGAAGTGTGTTTTCGAGATTACCGGTTTATCTGATATAAGAGCTGTATACGCTCTAGTTCGTTTAATGTAATGCATTTTTTCACAATGATATAAGTAGACCTTGGGTTTCCATTAAATTCCAAAAAGTGTTCTCATCCAGGCTGGACTGTGGCTTTGATTTTGTGAACAATACCGGTGCAACGTATAGTCTCGACACGTTAGACACTACGCTACATTGCCACGAAACCCCTTGAGTTACAGCGAAGATGTGAATTTCAAAAAAGGCTATGCATTTTTTCCATATCACATTCTGTGCTGGGATTGTCGACAAAACAAAATTGTATTTTTCATTGCATATGCACCAGCATGATCTGTGTGATTTGAAGGCAAATAAAGGGGGTGCAGTGATTATCATAGATAGGTTAAGTTATATAGAAAAAATGATGGTTCGTCTAAATGACTCAGAAACATACAGACCTTTAGTGAAGGATCCCACAGAGAGTCTTAGGGCCGAACTTAGGGAGTAGCTTGAAGTTTGTGTGAACAAAGGAGAAAATGAGAAGTGGAAAGTGAATTCACATCTTTAAAGGGATGATAGGGTGTCTTCTGTTTACGGCCTTCTATAAATACACAAGGAGGTGTGATAAGTAGGATTTCACGATTCCTATGCAGGCTGTTAAGGAAAGTGGCTGAGTATTGGAAATATTCAGTGAAGAATTCATATGAATTTGCTAGATTAATAGATTAACAGAGTATTAAAGGGGATGATCATTTGGTCAGTTTCGATGTGGTATCAATGTATGCTAACATCCCAGTTCAGAAGACCATCACTTAGCCATCATGAGGATCCAGAAATGATTGAGGAGGCAAATATGAGCAAAAGCTGAATCTTAAAGCTACTCAATCTACCAGTGAGTAGCTAATACTTCACCTTTAATGATAAGTTTTATGAATAGGTGCAAGGCCTAGTATTGGGATCTTGTTTTGTTTACAGTTTAGCGAATAATCACATGTAAAGAATAGAGGAACGCTTCGTGGAAGAGGCAAGATTGACAGCCAGACTTTTAGTTAGATAAATGGAGGATAGCTTTGCTAAATGGCAACATGGTACGGTTAGTTTAGATAATTATTTGTTCTTAATTAACTAAATTGATTGCAATGTTAAGTTGACAATAGAGATAGAGAAAGACAATAATTTATCCTTTTTAGATGTTTTAGTGATCAGATCAGGTGAGAAGTTAAACTGGTATGTATATAGAAAGCCAACGCATGCTGGCTTTATCCTGAATTCTACTCGAACCATAGTTAGCGTTTTAAAAACCTATGATTATCCGGAGCATAAGAATAGCCGATAGAGACCATTGTGACAATGAAATGGTTCGGCTTAAGATAATATTTCTCGACAATAATTATCCCATTTGATTAATGGAGAATTCCTCTTCGAATGGTGAATAGGTAAGGGGCGACAAGGACAATTTCTATCATGTCGTGTCATTGCCTTCGTACATTCTCTCTTAAAGGATAAGCAAACAAGGGAGGCGGGAATAAAAACGGTTGCCATTGAAACTATGACCCTTTCTTCAGTTATGCCCACTTTGAAAAAAAGAGTTGGCCCATTATCCAGATTGGGTTTCCGCAACATAAGGTATTCATTTTGTCGCTTTTATGTTTGATAGACTTGTCGACCCATTCGACAAAGGGTGGCTATGCGCAAAAGTGCTTGGGTTCATAGATCAGAGCTGGCTGAACCTGAACACGAGGTTGAATGGCCTCAAACTTCTCGTGTTGCTGATTACGGTTTATGAGCTGTATTAACCCAATTTCGTTTAAGCGGATGAAGGACGGGCAGTAGAGTTTTTCCATAATGATATTAGTAGAGCTGACGTGTTCATTTAATTTCACATAACCTTGCTTGCCCAAGACTTGTTTTCATCCAGGATGGATTTCAGTTTACTTCTCGCCCAGATATTAGCTAAACGTAAAATCTGAATAGCCATATTAATAAATCGAATCGGGAATACATTGAATGTAAGGAATTCCGGCGAGTTAAGTAAAAAATACTTGTCCTTAATTTATATACTCAAGAATAGAGAGTGTGCTGAGCCGCCTGTAGAATGGAGGCGACTCAACTAGTATTTTCTTGATTATAATCACGGTCACTTTTCCTTACTTTAAGCCCGCTCTTTTTATCTCGCATGTAAGAAAAACGCTAATTAACATACCCAGACATTTGTCCGACTTTACGGAATCGGAGTGAAAGATAAAACGTGTA
>CAAALY010000479.1:0-10038 GCA_900617795.1 Protopolystoma xenopodis
TAGAAAGTTTCTATAAGCTTTAACCGTTTTTAAAAATCTGCAGTTAAAATTTTGGAGTTTAATTCATGTAAACTATGTCAATTTATGTATTAAATCATATATTTTATTGACTATTACCCTTAATAGTTATATTTACTTGGGTAGCTTCGGTAAACCCCAAACTATTAGTGGCTGTTCATCCTTTCTTATGATCTAAGTTTTCTCCATGCTTTGATTAAATGCGTTTTGATTAAATTTTATAGTAGCTTTATTCTTTCTTTTAAAATATTTAGATCTGTCTATTAAGACTTTTGCTTTGCGTTGCTCAGAATAATGTTAGAATTGTTCATTCTTTTCCAAGATTCCGGCAAAACAGTTCCAGTATGATTTTTTTATTGATATGTCAAGATTTTCTGATTTATATCAAGCATATTTTTTTAAAGTAAATCCTCAATAAACTTTTTATAGATATCGATTACATCTAGTAAAATGATTTATAGAAGTATTCATTAATTTATATGTTAAAAGTTTAGTTTTTTTCAAGAAAATAAGGATTTTTGGAGAGAGGGAAAATGCTGTATATTCACAACTGTACTTTAATTTTCAAGCTGATCATAAATTTTTCATATTGTAAATCACAGTAACCGGATGCAATATCTTTCAGTTAGTTTGCCGTAAAAACCTTTATTTCAGCACAATATTATTGTCTCGTTTTATTTTTGAAGAAGAAATACTTGGTGATTTTTATTAGTAAGGTTTTTTCCTTTTACAAAATCCTGGCCAAAACAATTAAAAGATTAAAACTTATATAATTAAACTCAAATGTCCTATTCCGCTTTGTATAATGCGTTTAGATGCCTTGTGAATAGAGGCCTATTAACAAAAATCTTTAAATTTAAGAGCCTTTTACCTAACAGGAAAACACAAGTTATGACATAATATTTGCACTAATTTAAAAATTTTATATTATAAAATAGACTCTGGTAGGCTGTATCCAATGCCTCATCTGTCAATTAGTATTGCTGCAATATCTTTCTGCTTAAAAGATGTGTTTTGTTACAAGGTAAAGTGTTACTGCAACTTATTTTAACGCAGGGTGCACTTAAAAGGCTTTCAAATTATTCGCAAAAAGGATAATCTATAGGTCGGTGTCTTTGTACATTTTTCTACATTTTGCTCGCCTCAATTCTTGTCATTATTAGTGTGTATGCTTATTTCTTAATTGACCTTATAGGGACCTGCCATACTTATATATTATTAAGTTTCTAGAGCAGATCTTTATTCTGGATTTTAGTCAATCTTATAACATAGGAAGGTATATGATCGTTAAGTTGATATATAGTAATGCTAAGTTCGTGAGTGTTCTAGCTATGATCCTAAGTCTTGATGTCTCCAGAGAATGACCTAAAGGAAATTATCTGTGATCGCTGACTTAATAGTATAATGACTTGACAATAAATTGCGTAATGTTAAACATAAAATTGAGTATATTTTAATGCAGATTATCTTAAAAATATAATTTTTTTACCATTTATTATATTTTGTTAAGAGTTTTATTTATAACTATTCCTATTAACATCATCATTATAGTCGGTCTTAATAAAGACTAAGCATACCAAAATAAAATAATTTAATCGTCAGCGTATTCCAAATAATTGTTCCTACTAATAAATTTGTTAACCTGGCCTAAAAATTATTGTAAAATATATATTTATAAAATGGTGCATTCTATGATATGTATGAAAATATTTCTTTTGGTCTATTTATAAATCATACAAATCTTACAAAATGTAGAATCACAGCTTCTGTGTTTAAGAATTGTATAATTTATTATTTCATATCAATATTTACTTTTTAAGTCTTATTATCCTAAATAATTGATATTTTTGAGATTTACTTAGCCTTAAATTTGTATTGAGCATTTAAACTTGGTGCTATAAACTAATTATTAAATATATATTTAAGCTTATTTTTATTCATTCCCTCAGAATTATGCATACCTTAGTATAGTGTTCATATTTTTGGAATTTATATATGTATTTTTTTCACATTTATTTCAATTTTATTTGAACGTAATGTATATCTAACAGAATTAAAGTGCTTTAAGGCTCGCTCTGCATGATTTAGATTATTTTTATTTAAGTAAAAACCTGGTTTTGTTAGAACATTCTCTAGTCTTTACTTCTTATATCGGAATATTTAGATGATTTGTTGTATATATTCTATTAAGAGTTTATTAAAATGGATTTTATTTGATCTTAAATTAAGGTAAATATTTAAAAAAATTATATATATTTATGATTCAATTTGAGCATATTTATCTTAAAATATTTTGTTCAATTAGAAAGAAATTAAAAAATTCTAATAATTTGAATTTATTTTAGGATTTTAAACAAAATTAAAAATAATATATTCATTCATGAAATTGAAATAGAATGCAACAATAAATATAAGCTGCGGTCTTACGCAAACACTAGTGTATTATAAGAATGATACCCAGCCATGATGCTGTTTATCTTTTGATGGATAAAAGCTAAGCCTCATTTTATCTTAAACGAGAAAGAAAGTGGCATTGATATAAATATTGTAGTAAAGCCAAATCGCTGCATTATTACGAGATATATCCGTCCTCATCTGGTGAGATCCACCAATGAATCATTTCTTCATCCACTTTCGCATAAAATCAATGTACCCAAAACAAAGTTTTATGTTGAAAAACTTATAAAATTGGTTATAGATATATAATGTTTGTGTATGATTTGTGTGATACTAAATATTTGACATGAGTTAACAATAAAGATTAAAAAAATATAAATTGAGAAAAAAATCTAATTTTTTATAATTTCTCTAATTCAAAATAATTTAAGGATTACTAGATAGATTTTACTGACCTGCGGCTAAATACCAAAATATATTATTCTATTAATTAACTTTCTTTTAAAAAATATTTTTCCCAGGTTTATATATAAAAACTATATTTAAAATATTTATAAATTTATTAACTAAGCAAACGTTAAGATTAACTTATTCCACAAGGCCTCCTCACCTAATTCGAATAAAAATGTACTAAACTATCGTCGATTATATGATGGACAACATCAGAGTCAGAACGTAACAGCCTAAAGGATGCACGTTTTACCTTTACTTATACTTGTCCAACATGTTAAATTAAAATCATCAAATGGCCCTGACGTTACAAATTATATATCCATATTTACCTCTTTTGTTGGGTGAGTTGTTGATTTCTTAGCATTATTTATGTGGCTCAAGGCTTAATTCTCCTTATCTCAAACATGCTTGTCTACCGACTTATGCAGTCGTTTTATGGGATTTTGGTTGGACTATTAAGCACTGATAGTTAAAGACTGAAATTAGCTTTTTATTTCACTATAAGTTAGTTTGGTATCGCGTATATATTTTATAACATACACGTGCGCAAGTATGCAAAATCAAACAAGAGTTGCGAGCCCAATATGAAAGATATTTTCTTAAACCATCTTAAGTCTATAAATATTTGTTTATTTTCATGTATTTATATCTGTGTATATATAATAGGCTAAAAAGATGTGGAATGTCCTTCTTACATAGTGACAATGTTTCAATTTTACAAAAACTAAGACATAGAATATGAAGTACGTAAGCTTATTTCGTTTAAAAATTAAACAAAGGAGAATGTGTCAAGGTCTCTGTCAACCTAGGCGTGATATTAAACGCAAACAATTGCATTACTGCGGGATTCAACAGTCTTCCTCTGGTTAGATCAAATTAAAAAAACTTTTCTTTATCCACTTCCTATCCATTAAATTTATTTGGTTTATAAAACATGGCAATATATTTTCAGAAATAATTTCATTAAATATTATAGAGATTAATAAAGAGTTTACGAGATTGAGTGCTTACTTTCTGAAGGCAAATGAAAACTCGTTAGATTTGCTCATATTAATTTAGAAGAAGATATTAGGGCAACCTTCATTTCAAATGAAAGTACATGAAGAAGAGATTTGTTTGTCGTTCTCACCAGATGAGGACGGATAAAAATCGTTGTACTGCAGCCGTTTAGCTTTTATATTATATTCATATTAACGCAGTCCACGAGTATTCCTCCCTTGTTTCGGGTGAAAACGTGCTGAGCATTTGTCCATCATATGATGGACATCATCACAGCTGGGTTTCATTCTTGTAAGTCTCACATTAATATTAAACCAAGAACCCTATCTGGCTTCATCTTACTACTTATATACACTAAATTGAGTCAATAGCTTAAAAATTACAAATGTAGATAGATCGATATAAGTGGTTTGGTTAGTTTTCTTTCATGTTGGTTCTATTATTTTTGCTTGATTGTATGAGAATGCATATTTGCGTGTTTATTTGCGTCTTTATGCAATACGGTGCTTAAATCCTACTTATTCAAGATTAAATATCTTGTTTCATCCTTAATAACCAATAATTACAGAGAAAATCTTTGCCTGAGACTGTTTAAGTCCGTGGATAAGTATTGTTGGGATAATGAAAGAAGAATTTTCTAAGCATCATAATCAGATTGTGAAAGTTTCAAGGTGCATCTTGGAATAAATTGCACTGACATATTTCATTTTGAAGTATAAGATAGCAGATATATAATTAATAAAAAATAAATATACTTTATGAAGTATTTTTTTTAAAATAATCATTTTATAATAATTTATTCCAGGATATAAAGGACAGAAGTATATGTCATTATTATATAATTACGTATTAATAAAATTTGTTTAAACTTGTTTTCGCAACTTGCTAATATAAGAATAAAGACCTAGATTTAAAGAACTTGTATGAATACAGGATAATTAACAGAGTTCGATTGTGGAAATTGAACATTCCTTGGCGTTTTGCGGGCATAGTTGTCAACATCGTAACTCAAATTTCCCAATTATATAAACACACTACAACTTGTCATTGAGGCAAGTAAGTATGCTTTCTTGATCATATGAACAAATCTGGTACCTATCCAGCTCTAAGCTATTTATTTTACTTTACCTATATATATTGATATAACATTTTATTTTTTATTTTACCAAACCAATTTTATTCATAGGCACACTTGCTGCTGGCTAAAAAATTTAGCTGAACAGCAAAAAAAATTTCTAATACATAAAGATAAATATAAATACATATATTTGTATATAAATATATAATGATGCAAATAAAAAAACTCTTATATTATGTAAAAGTCATATATACCCATTACTGTTATTATAAACAAAAAAAGTATATATATTCTTTTAGGTTAGATAGGATACTTGTACGTATTTATACAATTAAATTTATTTTTCATTATATAAAATTGAAATTCTATTTATTTTCAACTATTTGACGATTTAAGTAAAAATATATCATTTGAGCTTATAATTTTGCTTAAATAGAATCTTAGCTTTAATTTTGCGTTTACCTATATTAAGAAATAACAAAATTTACTTTGCTTTTGCATGTAGATGCACCGTTTTGATTTCAGAATTTCTTTGTAAAGGTATTATTTCTTTATACACTTTAAATATCTTCTCGAATATTTTAGCTCTTAAAATCTTATTTTTAGGATTTAGATTAATTGATATTTTTATGTTAGAGAAAATTAGAATATGGTAAAGTAATAGATAGAAAACATAACACAAGGACATTACAGTCACATTGTGTATACTAGTCTGGTAAGATTATTTTTATATATACGAAACGTATTAAATTAATAAACATGAAAATGCTACCAAATCTATGTAATGCTTTATAATTAAGAGATTTTAATTTGATTAGAAAGTTAATATAACTAGGCTCAGTAAAGATTTTTCTAAAACTCTATGCTAAAAGCAAATTTATTTTATATTCAATCCTTGAATATAAGCATATTAAATTGAAGTCTAAAGTGATATAAAATATGTAAGTTATATCGCATCCATTATGTAGCATCTTCTATAAATAAAGTATATCTTACTTTTTTACGATCAAGCACAGTAATAGTAGTATATTTTTAATCGGCTCCGATAATGTGAAGGATCAATAAGTTATTCAGTAAAATATATATTAATAGGATGCATAAGAGCAAAAATAAATAACTTTTATTATAAATTATGTAACTTTAACAGGTATAAAGGCATTTTGATCTTAAATGTAGACTATTTTAGGAAAAGAAATCGTGGTATATTAAGGAGTTTATTTTACCTCTTTATCGCAACTTAGACTTGTTGTCAGGAAAACTTAGTAGACTAAATCTAGTAGAAAGTCATCTGTCATAATAGTTGTAATGATTTTCAGCATCGGTCAATGAACTGTGACACATTCACAAATGTTTTACGGGCATGTTAGTTGGCAACATCAGTTAACATAACTATTTTCTGCATCAAGTTTAAACTGGTTTCAAGACAAACATGATCTGACTCTCTACATACTTTCTACTAAAAGAAGTAACACTATCACTCAAATTAATTTCATGGTCTATTTAATAACTCTTTTTCCTCATATTTCACCGCCACCCTATTATAACATATGACTTATTTACATTCTACATTTTAAAATGTGTGTTATGTTATGGCAAATTTATTGTTAATTTCTCAAACTTGCAGTTCATCCTAACTCCCTTTCTATCGATGGGCTAATAGGACTCAAGCCTTTAAACGAGATCCTCTTATTTTCTCGTAAATCTGTTTCTTATTTTTCTGGTAGACAAAATTAATTTGGTTCCAGTTTCTCTGTGCTTTGCACTAAATGAGCAATTTCGCAAGGACCGTAAAGGACGAAGACTACCGCCGCAGAAAGCAAGGCGCTTCAGCTTTGATTTCTATCCTTGCAAATATCAGTCTTTCCTCCAAGGGTCTTCTTCCTTTTTTTGCCTATGTTATTGAAGCAAACTAAGAACGCTACATGCGCAACATAAGTAGATTTATAGCAAATCATGACCGAATTTTCGTAAGGATATTTTTATATACCTGCTGATCTCCCTTTATAGCAATACTCCTAAATCTAAACTGGTTTATTCAAAATAGACATCACTTACTGACAAAGTTATTGTTTTTTGTTGAAAATCCTTACCCTCAAATTGCATAAATGCCATCGCTTTTCCTATGGTTACTGATAATTCCTTGATACAGCCGTCTTATTTTTGCTTGTCTTGCTGACTTAAAATTACCCTAATCTTCTGTTTATTAGGATTTCAAATGTCTCCCTATTCTTTCGTTTCTTGTGGTACCACAGTAAGTAGAGCTTATTTCTGTTTAATTGAAAATATTTTCGTGTCTAGTCTGTGTAATGCATTTTGCTAGTTATGATCTTATGGTATCAATTCTATTAAATATCAATTGATGTTTCTTAAAACTTTTTCTAATTTTTCTACTTGTTGAACGAATATAATTCTGTTCATAAGCGGTGCATGATACATAGTAAACGGATAAACAATTAGATTTATCTACCCTTTTATATTTCATAGTTAGACTTGTGAAAAATGTTTATTTCTCTTTGATAGCTAATTAAATATAATTTTCTTTAATATTGGTCTTAGATTTTAACTTTGTTTGCAGAAGGGAAGGCATCTCTTTTCATCTAAATCGTCATGGTTCATTTTGAATACAAAACAGTTTATAGTTATTTCAAAATTGACTAGTCTATTTAAAAGCTTTTTATGATCCGATTATATTTAAGGATATCCTCTACTGGGTATAATCCACGCAAGTGTACTTAATTAAAGATTTCTAGCAAGGTTGTTTTACCATTTTCTCCTTAAATATTTTTATATATGGATTTCACATGAAAGCTTAGTAATACGTGTGTTTTTTCAGTGCTATGTATATGATTTTTTTTAGAAATTTCTAATAAATATTTAACGATTTGGATAGCCTTTTATTTAAGTTCTTAAAATTTAAGTATATAAAGTTTGTTATTTTGAGTATTGCTGCATAATTAATGTTGACTTTTGGCCTTAGTGGTAAGCCTTCTTTGTGTATCTTTATTAATCCGTATGTTTTTGGTGTTCGTGTATTCATTCTTATAATGGAATTTGTTAACCATTATCCTATTTTTTCATTTGTTTGCATACTTTTCAGCATCGCACTTAAGTTAACATTTATATTCCTAGTTGTGTCATTGTTTAGTATATGATATGTGGTTCTGTCTTGTAGAATTTATTTTATCTTCTTTCTATATTCTTATTATATTTTGAGTTGTTATATTCCACTTGTATATAGTTGTTCATAAAATTAATTAACTTTTCTATAAGAAAAACGTATTTTACCGCTTTCCGTAACAATAAAACTATTATCAAATGTATAAAAGAATAAATATAAAAGATCTTAACCATGACACTGCGAAAGTGCTTATGCGGTACCTTGAGAATTATTTCACACTCAGAAGACCTTCTAAATTTCGTAAATCAGATTATGATAAAAATTATATTTACATTTGATGTAAAGAAAGGTGAATGGTTACTGTTTTTGGAAGTTCAAGTAATTCGCTCTAACAAGACGTTCAATAGATAATCGTTCATTAATAATTAATATCCTTGGTTACTACTCAATTTTTGGTCGCATTGAAATCCCAGGCTTTATATAGAAAAAATAAGGAGGATGATTAGTCAAAGTCAATTAGGCAGAATTCTGCAAAATAAGGCTGGAAAAAGTGTCTAAAATATTCTTTTGCAATGGTTACCATAGTGAAGTAATAAAAAGACAAATAAGAGCAGTAAAATGCCGAAGTAGAACGAAATAATGAAATAAAAGTAAGGAACATGAAATATGCCAAGTTCTATGCATGTAAATGTGTTTGTCTCTGTATTCCTATGTGCATGTTTGTGTTTGCTTATGCAGGAAACCATTAGTAATGTACAAAGTTATTAGGAGAGCCAAAATCAACGTCTGTTTTTGCTTAGTTTAATAGCAATGTATTTAAGTTAAAACCATCATTCTAATTGCACAAGTTCGGACACGTCTGGTTTTGTTAATGTGTCTATTTTTGGTTTTGAGTCCTACTATGAGAAAGAAACTGTGAACGAAAAAGACAGAAAATTAGCCATCATTAAAGCAAAATAAAAAAAACTAGTTTCGTCGCCTGCCTCTTGCAGATTTCTTTATCTCTTCTTACTTTTTCTAATGTTTTGTCTTTAAAATCCTGCGTTTTCTCTAAAAGAATAGGAAAGAAAGTAAGAAAGTGAGGAATTAAAACTGTGTAAAAATGCTTCAGTAATGCTTATTTTAGAGACAAAGTTTACCTTTTATCCAGATCAAGTTGCTACAAAATAATGTGTTCATGTGGTTGCTTATATGTTGAAGAGACGTCTAGTCCCATTTGACAAAGATTAACTGAACACAAAAGCGCCTTCAAAGGTTATTCGGTTATAAAATTGGAACTTTCTGAGCACAGGGCAGAAACTGGACATGACATTGAATTGTCTTAAACTTGTTGTTTTATTTATTATGAAATGATTCCGGCTAAACGTAAAATAAGAGAGGCCATAGATAATTAAAAACTATTTATGCTAAATTGATAGATTCAAGTATAGAGAGTGAGTTAAGACGCCTGCAATGAGGAGGCAATCAACTAGTCTTCTCATATTTTGTTTCTTATTATAGTCAATTCTCTGTCTATTTACCTCACTGTTTTTTTCTTACATTAAGACTAAAAACTAAAAATAGGCTTATCACAAAACAAGACGTATCCGAACATGCACAATCCAAGGATATAAGGGTCATTAACCCTTAATGGCTAAAAACAGACCTTCTTATTTGCTCTCTTAATTAATTGGAGCCATTACTTTTGGTTTTATACATAAGCGAACACAACTTGCACATAGAAATACAGAGAACAAAACATTCCCATGCCTAGATGTTGACATATGAACCTAACTAAACAACTCACCTTATACTTGAACCAACAGGCCAGATGAAAAGTATATATACCACTTTTTAGGGATGTGATGGTCAGGTTTCTTAATGCGTAAGCTTGAATTTTGTTATGAATATGTTATCTGGCTCTGTTGGTGTCCGTTATATGATGGACAAAAGCTAAGCACGATTGCTTTGCAAACAGCGTTAGCATGTATCTTCC
>CAAALY010000480.1:0-10033 GCA_900617795.1 Protopolystoma xenopodis
TATACTGGTCCCGTTATTTTTGCTCGATTGTTTGAATGTGTATTTATATGTGTTAGCGTCTTTATGCAATACGGTTCCTAAATAATAATTGTCAAAGTTTTAATCTCAGGTCCTGATCCTTAAGACCTAATGACCCAAGAGAAAGCCATGACTGAGACTCCGTAGATCCTTAAACAAGTATGGTTGAGATAATGAGATATGAGCTTGTAAGTATGAAAATCAAGTTACGAAACCGGAACTTTCAGTCTAGGGTCATTCACGTTTAACCCTCCAAGGAAAGGCAAGACTGGGGTTGCGTAATCTTACATGTCTGGTTGGGTTAATGAGCTTACTGCAACATTTTGGAAGAATTTGAGTAAAATTAGAACCATCACTGAGCAGACGAATTGAGTCAACTTCTTTTTGACGGCAGCTCAACACCCTCTCTGTCTTTCAATCTATCAATTAAGCATAAGCAATTCCTACTCGACTTTCTACCTTTGTTCCTCACATTAAACGTATTTCCTAAGCTATTAATTTCAATAGCTTCTCTTATCTTTCTTTCAACTATAATCAGCAAACCTACTAGTTTAAGACCATTCTATTTCATGTCCAGTTTCTACCATGTGTTTGGCCACTTCTGACCGTTGGATCCTTTGCAAGCATTTTTGTGTTCTACCAATTTTTGTCGAATAGGTCTGCATGTCTCACCAACATAACATCGATCACATGAGCAAACAATCTTGTAGCAGCCGGGTCTCGATAATGGGTCATATTTCTCTCTAAAAGATGGCATAACAGAAGAAAGTGTGAGGGTTTCTTTGAACATTGTTTTAATGCCCCACTTCTTTACTAATTCGCCTATCTTTATTGAGAGAAGGCATGACGGCAAAATTATGACATGGAAAATGGTCACAGTCTGTCTATCTTTGACTAAATGGTTTCGTCTGAAAATGTATTCCTCAGTAGAGAGATATTATTCTCAATAAGACCCACAGGATAATTATTTTCCAGGAATATATTTGTCAGCCGTCGCTACTCTTTAGTCAAATGTTTGCCTTCCTCTATACTCATGCTTCTAAGAACGATTGACTTCAAAATTCCAACCTTAGTCTTGTAACTATGGTTGGAAAGAAAATTAAGCAGAGCCAACATATGTTGGCTTCCTATAAATATCTCTTTCTAACTAACCCTTTTCTCTAATGATGAGAACATTCAGAAAAGGTAAGGACTTATTCTCTTCCATTTCCATCGTTAACCTAATGTTCTTTTTACGCTAGTTAAGTGAAAATAAGAAACTATCTTAATTGTCCTTACCATGAGGCCAGATGACAAAATAGTCATCCATGCATCTAACCAACAATTTGGGTGTTAGTATTGCTTTTTATAGGAAGTGTTCCTCAAATCTTGCCATATAATTGTTTGCTAAGATGGGAGATAGGCAAGATCCCATCGCTAATCCTTGCGTTTGTTTGTATAACTTACCACCAAAGGTAAAATATGTGGTACTCATGGATAGGTTAATAGGTCTAATAATGGAAGTTACACTCATCCTTATTCCTTGTTTTGTTTCTGGATGTTCCTCTAGAGTTTGTATAAAGAGATTCATCGAAACCCAGTTTCTCTTCGTATCTATACTTTTATATCATCAGGACTAAGCACATCCATGAATACTCATATCTAGGCGTAATGCTTCTGCTGAAGATATGACCAATCAGGAAAATAAATGTAATTCATGCCAGCCGAACTCATTTTTACTAAGTATCAGCGTTGGAAAAACTGTATACCTGGACTTATGCACATACATCGGTTTCTCAATTAAGCTAAATGAAATCCAGTTCATTTACCTCTTTGGCTGTAAACCATGCATTTTCTGGAGGACGTATGCTTGGGCCAAGCTGATATCCATTGATATGGTCGTATAGCTGAGTTGAAGAAGGGCAAGAGGTGAGAGCAAGAAGAAAAGATCTGCTTTAAAACCTGAAATTTCAAGAAAGGCTATTAAAAATAAGTAATGACTTTTAAACTATGAAATATTTTTAAAAAACCATAGAGGAGATAATCTGGAGCTCAAAAAGGTGAATTTATATATATTCATTTTTATAATTTAAATTTTTTTAAAGTGTCGCTTAAACTGAGGAATATATTATTGGAGTAAAAACTTAGTAACTATAGCTTGCTTAAGATGATTTCAGGGCCATTAGTTGAGTTTTCCAATATCGCGATGATGATTCCGAAGAAGCTCTCTTCCAGGGTAGGCTGCAGTTTCGACCTCGCTTGGTCCCATCAGCAGCCCCAGCGTGATTAAGTCCCGGATGCGGAGTATCATGGCGCCGTTTAGTGGAATGGTAAACGTCGCCCCAATACTCCAGACCTGGTGCCGAATCCCGCCGGGGTTGCTGATGAGCCATAGGCGAGGTTAAAACTGCAGTCGCTCTGGAAAAGACAGCAATTTTGTAGCCAAAGCTAAGGGAAACTTAATGGAATCAAGAGGCTTACTTATCTCATTGAGGGGTACAATCCAACTATCTTTCCTCGAATCAGAGGACTAGGCTCTTATTCAAGAATTACCGACAGTCTCGAAAAAGTATTCACCTCAGAATGAATATTTTTTAGAGTTCTTGTGGGACTCGAGCGTAGCCAAAGATAATTCAATGCCCATCCCCTTTGGATCAAAGGGCGACTTGTTATTATTTAGAGCCAATGACTAAAATTTCCAGTTTTAAAATGCATCTTTTAGGATAAAACAGAGCAAGATCGTCCTGGAGGTGCATTGTGTTTATGAGCCACGCAG
The DNA here is from genome assembly GCA_900617795.1 of Protopolystoma xenopodis. Classification (NCBI taxonomy): domain Eukaryota; kingdom Metazoa; phylum Platyhelminthes; class Monogenea; order Polystomatidea; family Polystomatidae; genus Protopolystoma; species Protopolystoma xenopodis. The sequence continues at coordinate 2,774 of CAAALY010000480.1, forward strand.
TGGGGCATTTGTAACATTGATCGACAATATCTCGGCAAGAGCATTTATCATCTGGATTTTGCAGCCACCTCTCCGATAGTGACAGATTGTTCATTTGGCTCGCTAGTCTCGTGAAAAAATCCGTGAGGGCTTTCATGTTGCTCGGGAAAACCACAGGGCCCATTAAGTAGTTGTCCAAGAGGCATGTGTCTAGCAGGTGTGGAAAGGATGTCATTCAATTTGATACAATTAAGGATATCATCCAAGACTTTTGCGCAACTTATACTAAACAGGCCAAGTAGGCTCTTATCGATCAATACATCAAGCCAAAGGAATGGAATCAAATTGGATACATTATGCTTTCATCATTCGCACCAGAAGCGCTAACACAAGTGGTGTATGATCCTGCCATTTTAAGGATCAGTCTAATGAAGATGCAAACGATGGAATTGTAAGACAACAGATATAGACGCTAAATAGCAATGAGTCTTCCGAATACCATGAGTGCAGTGTCAATCGCCCCGAAATTGAAGGTTCGGGGCTCGAGAAAGTTTAGGAAAAAAAAGCAGACCACTGAACGCCTGAGTATGCTGAAGCAAGAAATCAAGATCACTGAGCATACAATTAAAGTAGACGAGCTCTGTAAACTGCTGAATACCAACTGTTCTGATGGCATTTCGTCAGAGGAGGCCGAGAAGCGACTGCTCCAATTTGGTCCAAACGCACTCAGCCCCCCTTCAGAAGAGCCGGCCTGGATGAAGCTACTGAAATGCATGATCGGCGGCTTCTCACTTCTACTTTGGACTGGCGCTGGTCTTTGCTTTGTTTCATATGCCATCCAATCGAGCACCACCAGCTCAATGAGCCACGACAACCTCTACTTGGGCGTGGTGTTGACAAGTGTCGTCTTCATTAGTGGCTGCTTCACGTACTATCAGGAGGCCAAATCTTCGCGAATAATGGACTCTTTCAAAAAGATGGTGCCTGTCCTGGCAAAGGTGATTCGAGATGGACACAAGAAAATTGTTCCGGCTGAGCATCTCGTGGTTGGTGATCTGGTGGAGGTATCCGCCGGCGATCACATTCCAGCGGATATTCGGCTAGTCGAGGCCAGCTGTCTGAAGGTGGACAATTCGTCGCTTACTGGCGAGTCAGAGCCTCAGGTTCGCAATTCGGAATGCTCCCACGAAGATGCCCTAGAAGCCCGTAACCTCGTCTTCTATTCAACCAACGCTGTAGAGGGGAGCGGTCGCGGTATCGTGGTGTACACGGGCGAAGCAACAGTAATCGGCCGGATAGCCTGTCTGACTAGCAACTTGGAGGCAGAGGTCACCTCATTAGGTCTTGAGTTGCAACATTTCATTCGCGTCATTACGGCGGTAGCTTTTTCAGTCGGCATAGCCTGCCTGATTGCGGCCCTCTTCATGGAGTACAGCACGATTGAGGCTGTCCTCTTTTTGATCGGCATCATCGTTGCCCAGGTTCCAGAAGGCCTCCTGCCGACAATCACAGTATCACTTGCTCTCACAGCGCGCAGGATGGCCAGTAAGAACTGTTTGGTACGAAACCTCGAGGCTGTAGAGACCCTCGGGTCAACCAGTGTGATCTGTTCTGACAAGACGGGCACCCTCACACAGAACCGGATGAGCGTGGCACACATTTGGCTCAACGGTACCTTGTACAGCGAGGACAACGATATATTCTATGAGCCGTACAACCCTGTGGCCAATAACGGCTGGACTCTCTTGGGACGTGTGATGATGTTATGCAATCGGGCGGAGTTTGTGGTAGGTGATCGTTGGGCTGAGTGTCAAGTCATCGGGTTGCCTAGTGCATGCATGATCTCGCTTGCATATATGGAGCTCATTATCATTATGTGAAATGATGGCTCATTAACGCAGATACATGATTATGGGCACATAATGTATACATTTAAAAGTGAGTTTAGAAAGCTCTCGCAGTTGCCCATACGATTCAAATATTAGGCGTCAACCAACCAATTTAAAAGTCTCTCTTATCTGATGTGATCGCTTGTAACATGATAAAACAGGGCTCCATATTAAATTGGTGCCCGTGAAATGCAAATGCGGATGAAAAAAATATTTTAACTTAAACCAACGACATGAATAGTATGATGCATTTGCAATAGTAAACAATTTTAAAATACTTGCTAAAGATTTTGCAGATATAATAATACCGAAAGGCCCTCAGAAGGAAGTCATACTCCTATTATGCCTTTTGCTGTGTAAGTAGGAGTGCTTGAAAAAGTGAGAGCTATACAAGTTATTCCGCGTAATTCTGATGCTTTACTCTTTCAACTTTTCCAAGGTACAAGCATTGCCCAAAACGAATTTGAAACTTGGGTCAATATGTTTATATGTTCATACGTATATTGTAGTCTTGTGATCTTTAAACTGCGTGCAAAAAAGTAATTATGCGTTTTATTGGGATGACTTTAGCATAATGCAAAATATTGTCCAGTTCATTAGAATATCATGACTTAATTATTTGATCTCATTGGAACGCCCAGGCTCTAGCATTCGTCAAAACGACCCCTATTAATTGTAGCTAAAATATGCTTAATATTCGTTTGTCATGTGAACGACATCATCAGGTTTATACATCCTTCCTAAAATATTGAAACTAACGCAAAGTTGAGGCTTCGTAACAGACTAAAGCTCAATACATTTTACCCAGAAACAAAAGAATGTCTTGATGACTGCGGTAGCTTGGACTTATTGATAAAATTAATCAAAAGCTGGCCTTCCAGCGAGATATACTTGAGAAAAGTTTCATCACACACGCCCACACAAAGTAAAAGTTAATCGAATAATCAAATAGTAGAGGAGCAATAGAAACCCAAGTTTTCTTAATTAGTTCACTTGTATCTAGGCCTAAGACAAGATCGAAACTACAAGCCTATTCGAATTGTAAAACGCTTCGATATGTGCTAAGGTGAGATTCTTTTGCAAAATAAAATATCAAGTGAGAATAGTTGAAAGCTGTATACTAGATTACCAGGATATTAATGAGTCATAAAGATTATATGACTTTCAAGCCAAGACCAGCCAACTCAAACTTTGGGTGTGGATAGGTGTCAGCATTTGCTAATAGAATGTTTTTTAATAACACCTCTTTAAATTATAAACAATTAGTAGTCGATCAATATACTATATAAATAGGACCAAAACCAATCCTTCAATCACTAATAGCAAATAAAATTTATTATATACAATAATTTAGCGAATTATGGTGTATAACCTCAGATATATAATTTGCAACTGCAACAACATGAAATAATGTAAAAATGCATAATAGTCTAAAAAGTAAATTAAAATGATGAGTCTAGCCCTCTCCAGAAATTCATAAAATACCAAATGCGATACAGTGATAAATCCTCGTACATAATAAATATATTTTTACTTCTAATTAATGATGAAGTGCCCAATAAAGTAAGTTAAAATGTGTATTAATCTTCAAAACTTTGCATAAATATAACGAAGTTAAGTTCCCTCTCTGATATGTTTAGTGCGACCACATTTACATACAGAATTCGGCCGCATAGTAAAAATGCACCATAAGTAAAAATCAAAAGTAAGCATGTTAATTCTTAGGCCATTGACAGGCGTTAAATTCGATCGAACAGTTAGAGTTAGGTTAGAAATGGCAAATGCATTTATAAGGACAATTGCGCCCAGCAGTAATTTCGATTAAGATGGCGATCAAAAGCCTAGGAGTATATTAAGTTACAGTTGGGCGACGAAAATGTGATTTCAGCAGTATTCTTTGAGATTGTACCAGGCCGAAAAAATGGGTTAAGCAAATAAATTTGGCGCTTTTATTCAATGAAGTCGTGCACAATTGAGCATTATATGCATTGTAATGTAAATATTAGAAAATTTCTTTTCGTTTTTCAGTGTTTTATGACGATTCAACTTCGCTAATTCATCAAGTCTTTTGTGAACTTATGAACTATAGGACAAAGAGTAAATTTATTTAGAAACTATTTACCAAATAGCAAGAGAGATAGAAGGAACTTGCTTAGGCAACCAGCCAAAGGATGCAAAGGCGCATTAAACCTTTGTATTCCTGTCATTCAACTCTATAAGGAAACGGCGCCCACAAGCCGCTACATTTTCGTTAGAATCTTTCGAAGATTGCTTTGCTCAGAAAGTGTCCATTTAGTCTAGGCCTTTTACATGCAACGTTTTATGATATTATATTAATTGATTTATATTTATTTTAAAGTGGCTGGGATCTAACCAAAGAATTGTGTATTTAGAAAAAATCTCATGCTTGAATTATGCTCTAATTGGCAGGCTTAAATACAAAGGATAATCTGCACATGAAAATTCAGAAAGGAATAAATAGAGGAAAGTTTTAGATAATATTTAAATATGGACTAAATCAACATAAGTGATTAAAGGCGATATAATGACTGATAGTGGAATTTGCCAACATAGATATAAGAAGAACTCGCGACTCGAAATAGGATCGAGAAAATCGAGTATTATTACGCTGTAATTATTGATAATCTCGAAGCAAACTGACTCCAAAAATAAGTAGTATGTCGAAAGTGGTTGCGATATTTGCCTCATCGATATTGTATTGTTAAAGGTAATTTGGGAGAGGCCTGGATTTTCTCGAAAAGCATATCTCCACTTTAACCCAATGGCACATCTGACTGCGTAGCAGAGTGATAACGTGTCGACACGATGTGCATGGCCACATTTTGACTTTTATTGGATGCATGAGAAAGGCTTCGGGAGGCGAGGCTAAGTGAAATTTAAGTTAATGGCGAGACCTACTCATATCATTATGGAAGCTTCCACCATAAGTTCTTAAATCATAAAGGATAAATAAATTATTATTTAAGAATTAATGATAATTTCAAGCCAATTCGAGTCATGTCGGAACCAAGCATTTAGCTGATAAATCGAATTCGCCAAAGTAGTTCGAAGAAGATTCTAAGCTACTTTGGATGAGACTACTTTCCGAGCAAAAGGTTGTCTTTACAAGCACAAAAGCTTACTCGAGACTATTAATTACAGTATAAACCTCGATCATACTTAGCCATATGTAAATAGGCCAGAAGGGATATCGGTAATGAGCCTGAGAGAACTAAAATGTTCATATCAACTCATCATTGGAAGTTTGCTTTGGATAAGAAAAGGATTGTGGAAAGCGAAGTACATTAATAATTGAAACAAATGTGTATCGCTTTTGGGAGAAGCTAGGCAAAGGGATGCTACAAAGCTCATAATTTGAGATATTTGCAATGCATCTCTTAATCTTTTCGAATTGCTTTCTCATTAATCCAAATCAGTGCATGCGCCGACATGATCAAGACCAGCTGGCACAAAAATTGCTTATTTAACTTATTTCCATTTCAAGTTAAGGTATTCGGTAAAGAGATTCGAAGGTCAAACCCACCAGAAGACGATAATGGATTCTTCTTGACCAGCTTTCGATTGGCTTTAGTGGAGCACTCTAGTTGATGTTATTTCTGAGGCAATCTCCTTCAATTCCGGTAAAAACGTGCTAAGCTTACGTCCGTCGAGAATAAACACAAGACCAGAGTCTTGCATTTGCTAAGACTGATGATGCTAGATGTGATAGAACCCAGTGACTGAGAAATTAGGAGAACATGTGCGAATTAAGCAAGTGAGAAAGGGGGTTAGAATTAGTCCTATAAGCTGACCGAGATGGAAATCAGGCTAGTTTAATCATGGCATAGATCGGCTGTGAATGGATAAATTAGATGGTTTTAAGTGATTATTATGTACAGTCAACCTGAGGTAGTAAAGTATCAATCCTATTTAAAGACTTAAAAATTAATGTCCTCATCACCGACGATAGAACTCAAGAACAGAAGAGCAAGCCTATAACAACGATCCACTCTTGTAATGATTTAGCGGGTGAAAGCCCTTCCTGCTACTCAAATCACCCAGCAGACGTGCCAAAATTATCGATATATAATCAAAGGGTAAACTTGTTCAACTAACCTTTGAGTTATGTGACATGTATTCACCATATTTCGTTTAAGGTGATGAAGGACTGGTAGTAGAATTTTCCCAAAATGATATGAGTTGACCTGACGTTCCATTGAATTTAATATAGCCTTGCTTTTCCCAAGGGTGTTCTCATCCAGAGTGGACTAGAGTTTCGACCTCGCCTAGGTCTTATCAAAACACCCTCAGCGGGAGTCGAACCGTGATAGTCCAGCATGTGAGTTTCAAGGAAGACCAGGCCTTATTCCGTATCACATTATTTGGTGGGATTGTCGATGAAGCAAACGCATTTTTGCTATAACAATAAACTACAATACTTATTTTTAGCATATACAAGCAGTGTCTCTAGACTACCAGTGAATCAGTAATATGAGATGTATTCACCCAATTTCGTTTAAGGTGATGAAGGACTGGTAGTGTAATTTTTCCACAATAATATGAGTAGAACTGACGTTTCCATTGAATTTCACATAGCCTTGCTTTCCCAGAAGTTGTTCACATCCAGTATGGACTACAGTGTCGAGCTCTTATCAACACCCCCAGCGTGAGTCGAACCGTGACAATGCATAATGTGAGCTTGACGCGTTAACCACTCGGCCACACATTGCCACGAGTGCCCTTGGATCACGGAGCAGATGTGAATTTCAAGGATGGACAGGCCTTATCCCATATCACATTCTTTGGTGGGATTGTCGATGAAGCAAATGTATTTTGCTACAACAATCGACTAACTTACTTAGTTTTCGTATGTAAGGAGAGTTTCGAGACTAACGGTAAATCAGTAATATGAGATGTATTCTACTACCAGTCCTTCATCATCTTAAATGAAATAGGGTGAAGGAAAGATAGGTAATACAGCATAAAGAAACCGGGTTAGTAGCCCACTTGAAAACAGCCACCCAAAAGTGCTATACTAGCACAGAGGAGTAGGTGAAAGTAGAAGCCCGAGTAACATTCAAGCTGTTTTGGAATTCGATCAGACTTTAAAGGGGTTGTATGATTGATACGCGCCCATATAGAGCACGAAGGTAGAACAGGGTCCGACATAGTTTAAAATAACAAGACTTATTCCAGGCCACAAATCCACAAATCTTATAATGTTATATTTTGTTTTTCAATAAGGGTGGGCAGGATAATATTCCTTTACTGCGACGTGAGTGCATAGGAGACGCTTCGGAGAAGGCTTTTCTAAAGTTTACCGAAGACAGGATCGGAAATGTGCTTGCCTTCCGAACTGCCCATCCAAAACTTGCCGAGATTCCATTCAACT
>CAAALY010000481.1:0-10032 GCA_900617795.1 Protopolystoma xenopodis
TGCTGTTGTTGCTGCTGTTGCTGTTGTTGCTGTTGTTGAAGAATTAGGCTAGCGAGTACTAGCTGTTGATACCTGGCTAATAGAGCCTGGTCAACTGAAACTGCAGGGTTTAATCGATCATTAGTCTTGTGAGGAATAAAAGATTCGTCAAGTTGTCGCTGCTGTTGTTGTGATTGCTGAATATGAGTTTGGCCGAATTGTACTTGCGTCTGGCCATGCTGGTCGGGAGTTGGCCTAGCCTGGCCTAATACAGGCTGGGAGGTTATAAGAGGACAAGTAACAGAGGGACAGTCAGACCCTGTGGAAGGGGTGGCCAAAAAAGTGTCATTGGGTCCGATCACCCCCAGTAGTTTCGGCTGTGTATCTGGTAGTATACCAACATTCGTAAGACTCGGAGCCGAAGTTATCAGCCCAGACGAATCTACACAAGCTGGGCCAGCAGTCAGTGTGCCAGTGTTCGAATAGTCACAGGGAAAGTGAGTGGTCTCGCCCATAGTAAGGGCTTGTGGAGATAAACAACTTCTGACAGCAGGAGGCAGATCAGGTGTGGCATGAAGCAGATTGGACTGAGTCAATGGCTGCTGGTGTTGATGAATGTGCTTTTGACCAAGTAAATTTTGTTGTGGTTGTTGCTGGAGTTGGTGAATCTGAGATTGGTTATATGTGCCGACTAATAAGCCAAGGTTGGGTTGTTGGGGTTCCGAAGGAATAGAAATACCTGAAGTCAGCATACCAGAAGAGATTGGGATAGACAAAGACATTTCCAGTCCGCAAGAAACAGCTCCAGTCCCACCCATTCCACCGCTTACTATCCCGCCGGTACCTCCACCATCTGAACAGAAACCAACGTTACTGCAAATGTTACTAGCGCTGCTGAAACCACTAAAACCAAGTCCTTCCGCAGTGCCGGCGAAGCTAGCTGCTCCGGTTCCCAAATGAGTCATACTGCGAACTGCGAGCATAAGACTAATGACGTCATCAAAACTAAGAGATTCTATATCAGCAGGAAGAGGCAGCTCACGAAGTTTCACGCTCCCTATTTCTCGCGATTGCAAGCTTGCATTTTTACCTAGGAATGGGAATTTCCAAATAATGCGAAAAAATTAGGATAAGTTTAGTTAAAAGAATGTAAATCACAAGACATAATACAAACCAATAAGTCAAACGTAGGTCTTAAAATTATTAAGAAATAAGAAAACAAATTTTGAATTTATTCGAATTAAGGAACATTGGTGTTGATATCCAAAGTATAAAAATGATTTTATATATTTTAGAATTTTCATTGGCTTAGTGAAAAAAGAAACGTAAAAAAGGCATAAGAATCTGTTTTGGTAAAAAAGGATCTTTAAGGAGCGATAGATTAGATGAATAAAAAGAAATTATGAAATAACTGACCATCTTCTTCAGTCAACGATGAAGTTCCTACTGGTGGGACCGGTACTACCAGAGTTGCACGTTCCACAAGATGAATCTCCCCAGATGGCGTCAATATAACGGCACCTTGGGCAGGAGCCCTGTATATACGCGGCTGAACTGCACCGTCTGCCTGAGTCTCCTGAGTAACCACGAATGCTCGATCCTTGATACACTTTGCTATAGTGATGCCGCAGTTACTGTTAACAGCGCTACCGGAAATTTCTTCACCGGGCTCATCCAGCGGCCGACGACATATACCGATGAATATGTGATCATCAGGAACCTCGAGTAGACGGACAGGCGAAATCTTATCAGGATTTGGAGGAACTGATAAGCCTGCAGATGGGGCGGCAGAGCTTAAGGGCGGAACAATTAATGGACATTGACGACTCGGAACTATGATAAGTGGATTACGATGCGAAGAAGATAGACGAGTGACAAGCTCACGCAAAGCATCTTCAAAGCCAACAGGGACCGGTATGCCAAATAAGTGGACGGGTGTTTGGCTAAATGTCTCGGGCGGCAGCAACAATCCAGAATCGGCTGAAGTGGCTAGTTGTGGATGGAGGCAAGAAGAAGCCATTGAGGAAGCTGATGACAATGAGGCAGATGGAGAGGGCGAAATTCCAACATCAACGACTCCACAACTGGAACCAATGCCACAAGCTGCAGGACCAGGACTAACTGCGCTAACACCAATTTCAGGCCTAAACTCGGTAGGCCTTCCAGTACAAGAAGAATTAGTGACAAACCCGTTGCGATTCAGCGAAGTAGGACTGACAGGTTGAGGAAAAGACTCTGTTTGGCCAGCTTTATCTACAGTGGGCTGATTGGTAGAAAGGGTTACATGGGGTATTTCAGTGCCCTGTCCAATGGATCCTTGAGTCGTTGCAGTGGTACTAGGAGAGGAAATAACAGCGGCAGTTGCGATAGAAGACTCTTGACGAAGGCCAACAGACTCAGTAAAGGTTTGCCACAGACGGGAAGGAAATGGCACACCTAAATATGGGAATATGGACGGTGAAAAAAAATGAGCGCCAGTTAGAGTAGAAGAAGAGGAAGTGAAAGGTGCGGCGGTTGCGAATACGCAGGCAGTGGAAGACGCACCCCCGGGGAGAATTAGAGTGCTGGTTATTGGAGCGACCTCGTCGAATGCCGTTTGGTAGCTTGGAGTTGACGAAGATGCCGCTTCTTCGCCTACAGTATAGAGATCTTGAGAAGCAGCAGAGCTAAGTATGCCAGCTAAAGAATCTCCAATATGTTCTTGCAGACCCGAGGAAGCGGTGGTTTGACATGCTGGGGTAAAGTGAGTAGCTGAAAAGTCAAGAGGTTCGCCAGTTCCAGAGCTGCCAATAAGGGCTGAGCTAGAAATTGTCTCGTCATGGTTAGAGGAAGCTCCTACTATAAGCTCGGCCTCGGGATGAAAAGGTGACCTGAGCTCAATAGGCGAGGCAGGCCGGGAGAGGTCGCTGGCAGCCTCATCATCATCGTCATTTACTAGGGATATAAAGAAATAATCATGAAAAATTATCAAATCTTTGTAGTAATGAGGATCATCCTTTAAGGTCAATTACATTTAAGAACATTTCGAACCTATCAGTGATTAAACAGTTTGGCAGGCTTACTTAACAATAGAGTACTTCCAAAATGCATACCGATTCTTATAGTTAAAATCAAATGCAAGAAATCAGCAAAGAACCAACAAATTAGGGTTTTATTTCTACGATTTTTTGGCTAAACGATGCGATTCAGTTAGAATGGTTAAAAATTAAGAATCAGTAGGCCAAATATTTTTATCCTAAATGGAAATCAAACGAATTGACATATAAGATAGCTCATGCTAATGAAAATCACTTTCAATAACAAATATGGGAGAGATGTCTCTGCTTGATAATGATTCTGAATGCATACTCTGTTTAAATATGATGGTACATTAAACTAGACCCTATTTAATTGTTCAATTTATCGGACCTATCTTCAGCTTGTAAATGTTTAGACATTTGCGTGATTAGTCTCGGTTGATTGTGGCCATACTAATATGCGAAATTATTAATAATATGGTTGGAAGAACATGGAAGAAAAAAAACTATTCCTGACAAGAGTGGATGCAGAGTCTGTTTTCTATAAACTACTCTTATTGTTCAGCAGATTCCAAATGGCACTCAAAATGCTTCATGATAATGCCTATAAAAATTTCCGGCACAATGGAGGCGGGAAAGAGAAAATAAGTATGGAATATGGTTAGGCCTCATAAAATCCGGTGAAAACACTACACCTCTGGACTACGATAATGTTTATAAGTTGTGATAGTGAGAGAGTGGATACGACGATATGTAATAGGTGCACATAATGAGATAGAAGATGGTAAAGGGGTAGACATCCTTCGACTTTTTAGATTGGTGCTAACGTTGGTAGATTCACTGTTAATGCCAACTTTTCTCCCAAGTCATTCGGACCTTAGCATAAGAACCACGTTCACTTATAATCTTTGTCAAAAGCAAAGTCAAATGATGTTTCACGGAAATTTTAAGACATCAGGTGACAGAATTGGAAAATTTTTTTGAATTATTGCTCTCGGGAAAAAAGATACATGCCTCATCATGGCTGAGATAAATAATTTTCCCAGTAAAATTATAATTGTGAAAATAATAACTCCTCGGTTCACAAAGATTTTGTTCAATAAATTAAACTAGATTTCGATTAACCTCTTAAGATAATATCGTTGTGAAGACTTTCATTTTGTATGAAAGTGCATGCAGAGATTCGTAGGTTGAATTAACTGTAAATCTGTAGCGAATTTATATTCTTTTGTAGTCGTTACGCCTTAATACGAACCTTAGGTTGACGAAGTCCACAGGACCGACCCCCAAGTTTCAAGAAAAAACGACTTTAGTTTTTATCCATCATATGCCAGACATCTTCAAAGCCTGAAGACCAAGGGCCTCAACTTAAATCATTAAAAAATGACTCAGAACTAATTTGAAAGTTTTACTAGACGAATTCCAGCTCGATAATGTCAGTCATATCCTGGACGAAGGGTCGACCCGTTTTCATTTGGAGCGAGGAAGGGTTTTTGCAGACTGCTTGTAAATTAACGTACTATTAAAGCCAAATGGCTAAAGAACAACGGAAATCAGCTGATGTCTTCTAAAGAGATCGAAATACGACAATTTTGATCATGCTCTATCACGTCAAATAAACATCTCCACAAAAAATTAATCTAACTCACGTGGCGGATCATATTAAGCTGTATGGCAGCAATAGTGGAAATATTAACTTATACGACATAAAACCATAATATGATGCGAAAAAGATTGCATGCATATCTAAGCTAGCATTGATCAACAGAAAGGAACAACGAAGATCCATTTTATCTGAGTAATATAGTCTAAAATGATATTCATTCAAAATAAAAGATACTGTATATATAATTTCAAAAGTAGAAAACGTCAGTGCACATCTTATGCAGTCTTCTAAATTGGTGAACCAATCCTATATATGAAGACCAAGATTGTCACAGTCCCCTTTTGATTTAAAAAAGTGAGTTGACCTCGTTTTCTCAACTTAGTATTGTTGTCAGGGGAACTTAGGTGAATACAACTGGTCCGAAGTCTTCAGCTATAGTAGTTATCATGTTTCCAAGTCCGCAGTCTGATGCTGGGAATTATGACAACCAAAGTCGCCCTGAGAAGACCAAGTTTCGAAAACGAGGTCAATGCACTTCTATAACCCCAGAGACATTAATTTCATAAGGAAAGGCAGAGATGGAGATATTGTAATAAATTTAAATTAGAAATAGGTTACCAATATCGCAGGGATACGAAATGATGGGCGGCAAAAAGTTTGAATATACTGGATGCAAAGGATGTTGATGCACCTGCAGCGACTGCTGCTGTAAATGATGATATTGCTGAGCCTGCTGCTGTTGTGCTTGCATCACCTGTTGCTGCTGCGAAAATTGATTAGAGGCCAGGAAGTTTGGAGTTGAAACTGGAAGATATTGAAATACTTGATTTGATGGTTGATGCTGTGAGTGAAGTTGATTAAGGCGATGAAAGAGCAGATTTTGTTGAGAGTTGATTGGCTGTCCGCAAGTAGAAGCAATAGAATTTGCTAATAATGTGGCATCAAGACAAAGAGCCGTCTGGCATGTGGATGAAGACAGAGGAGCTAAAACTGGGCCGTTTTGATGATATTGTTGTGTGTTAAGAGACGAATCTGGAATGCTAAAGGTTGCCGGTTTAAATGACGAAGAGGGCGGGTAGAAAATGTAATCATGGTTCAGCTTAATTGAGTGTTCATCAGCTCGCAAAGACTCAAGCATGCAGACTACTGCAGCCTTGATGGCCATGATGATCTCCTCACTAACAGTTTGGTGACTGGCTCCTGGAAACTGTAGGAAAATTTAATTCCATTAAGTTAGTAAATAGGCTGTGGAACTAAGTGTTAGAGCAGTTTGAGCTAAAGAAAGCAGCAATTGGTAGTAAATTATAATTTCCAGGTTTTCGATAATCGAATATTGTCTGTATTTACCTGGAGGCAATTATTTAAAAATTCACGATAAAGAAAATAGGTTAATAAAAACAAATTAGCATTGGAAGCTATGGAAGATAGGAATGGCCCAAGACCACATGGATGTATTGAAATGCACTTCTGGCAAGTAGGGCACATTTTAAAGTATTGATATTTACTACCAAACCTGGAACCAACAGTCTCCAAAGACATTTTCGCTTTAAGCAATACTTTGCAACAAGTCTGCCCAAGATAGGGAGGATAAAAATAAAAATCCTATAACTTAGCAGCCTGATCTGAATATTGGACAAGATTTATATTAAAATGCAAACACAAAATTTTAAAATCTCCAAAAAATTAATCTTAGTCCTGATGTCGTCCGAAAGCTTGAAGGAAAGGTAACTACAGTACGGGTTTGATCATACAGCCATGAAATAAGAGCTTGACCACCAGATGACCTGGTAAACAGGCTTAAATGAGATATGGGTAGGTATGGTGTTATGCTAGTCTTTCATCCAGCTTGGGAATCCATGCTTTGAGGGGTCAGGTTGGTGAGGCTACAGAATACGTGCTATTAAAATCGTAAGGCAGATCATGCGGAACAAAGCCTCGAGCAACATAAATATGATGGCAGTGATCTAGTGAAATTATTTAAAGGTAAACTAAGAAATGGGCATTCCAGGGCAAAACGAAGACTATGATAGGTCCTGAATGAGGTAAAATGCACTATGAAAGGGTCGTTTGATCAAAATTTTCGGAAAAATAGGGCTGTTGAGGAAAGTAGCGGGGAATGTGACTATTAATAACTAAATTCGTCCAAAAGGGCGCACTTCAAGATAGACCAAAAAGCAATTTAGAAGTTGTGATAAAAAGGGGGATGATATGAGAAAATAGAATAGGTAAAAAGCAGGACGGAAGGAGACACAATAAGTACTCTTCATAAAGTTGGTAAAGGGATGAAACGCATGTTTAGCGTTAGTTCGACCATGACAAGGAGAAATTGTAGAACGGACCTAGTCCTTAAATCATGTCTGACTAAATATCTAAAAAGTTAAGTAATTCTCTCATCTCCCTATAATATGTCCCTTCACATTTTTGCAAGGAAACTTGGAACAATATATTGTTGACCGTGTCGGAATGATATTCTTTCATCAAGCATATTAAATTCTGAGGTAAAGCAAATCTCTGAAACTTTTAAGTTTTCAATAAATAGCTATTACGACTTTATTAGGTTACTTTATTTCCAGAAGATTGAATGAGGAGATTTATCGGTAAATTTCGATGTAGTGTCTATGTTCACTAACATTCCGATAAACGAGCCAATGAAAGCTTTAGAATTAACTCCAGATTAACACCCTGAAATTACAACAGATAAAAAGTTAGGCAAGGATTCTTTCATTAGATTAGTCAGTTTGGCAATGTATAGCACATATTTGACGAGTTGTAGTATGGTGCTAAGAATGGCAAGACTCACTGATGATGCCGACTCCGATGCCGGCGAAAATTCTAGGAATATATCACGTCCACGGTCCGACTTTGGAAATTATCATGCATATAATGGCTCTGGACTAAGTGCGTTCATCTAAGTCTTCCTACCAATATGACCAAGTTGCGAAAACAAGGTCATACAACTTCTATACTACGAAAGTAGACTGCGACCACACAAAAGGCTACACCATCTTTGTCTTCATATCTTTCAAAAAATTTTATTCCTTATTAATTGTTGCCAAACTTCACAATATAAAATAAAGAAAAGATATGCTATGATTACTCCACATTAATTGCCCCAAGAGGATTGACTTAAATTTTAAATTTGACGAATCTTATGTTGGTTCTAAGG
Source organism: Protopolystoma xenopodis (assembly GCA_900617795.1). Taxonomy (NCBI): domain Eukaryota; kingdom Metazoa; phylum Platyhelminthes; class Monogenea; order Polystomatidea; family Polystomatidae; genus Protopolystoma; species Protopolystoma xenopodis. Next base: position 7,769 of record CAAALY010000481.1, read on the forward strand.
ATAGCGCAGAGAAGTGAAGAAAATGGAGAAAGGCCTGTATGCAATTCCAGATCTGATTCTGAAAAATGCTTGAGAGTAGGGTATGACTGACCTATGGTCAAACCATCTTAGTCTTTAAGGTTATGATAGAACAAACGCTTAAATATTTTACTTAATAAAGCAGACAATCAAAAATATCCAAATATCCCACTCTAATTTCACAGTTAATATTATATTTTTTCACATTAACTAATTAATAATGAGAATTTATTTACAACATTCATACAATGCAGGAAATAGTTAGTTGAGCTCCCTATTATAGGTAAAAATATTCTTATGATAGAGAAAATCTCGACGCGTTTTTATCGCAATCAAGCAGGGTTTCCCAGGGAATAGGTCAGCCGCAACAAACCAACAAATGGAAACCTGTAGAATTCTGAAGAAGAACCTAAAAAATATTAATCACAAATAATAATACATAACGAGCCAGGAAAAAGAATTAAATTCTGATGAAATTTTTTGAAAAAATAGGAAAATGTTTATTATAACCTCATGGAAAGGGCAGATGAAAAAATACACAATTATTTTAAAGATTTTATTAAATGGTAAATTCATAAAATTTAGCGTTACGTTTGAGTTATGGGCTGACTCTTCTGTCGTACAAAAATGTTATAGGATGCATTAAGTAGAAAAACCTTATCAAGATAAAAGTATTTTTCACGCAAACATGATGGTGCAATAATTATGAGTAATTATGGGAAGAATTATGATGACATTAGGCATCAAATATCGGATATCTAAAAATTGTCACGATTAAAATTAAATTAAAATTGAATACGCGAAATTATAACAGTTTTAAGGCAGGAAAATAACTTGTACAGATGTCGTATCTTCGTATCGATTGAAAAAGCCTTTCCAAAGGAAATGAAAGGTGCACCAAAATAAATCTATTAAGGGGGTCTTTACAACTGAGCATTTCTTGATATATTTGAATCCAATGAAAATTCAATTTAACAAATAATTCAAACAAAAATCAATGAGAGCAATACAAGCATACATTTTTGCGTAATAATTCGCCTAATTGTAGCCACTGTACATAAAACGAGATATAAATTATCCTGATGTTAATAAAGAATAACATAAATTTCTGAATGAAATATAAGAATAATGAATTTACAAGCTTGATATCCTCTGTTGTATCTGAAAGGTTACAGCGGAAGCTCAGTTTCCACAGCTCACTAGATGGATTATTCATATCAGGCATCTCCAAATAGAACGTCGGGCGTATAGAACCAGGCTCAGATCCTTCGGATTCCCGTTCGATTTTTGTGACCCGAAGCATATAGCGCGGCCGGGACTTAGCCTTACGTCGTCGTCTTTGCTGCTCTGCAGTCTAAAATATAAAAGAGAGAGAATAACAAGATAGAAGAAAAGGATGCGTTTATGTGCATACACAGACATAAAGCAAGAGTTTTAGAGAAGCGAAATAATTAAGAAAATAAATAATTGTGCAAGTTGCAGACACTGAGCACTGTAATCTCAAAGTAACGCTTTAAAAAAAGAAAGTATATAAGAAGTCGTATTTCATTTTTGCCAAGAATGAAGCATTGAACCAACAAAAAAACGATTCGCATCTCCAATGAAGGAGGAGACTAATAAACCTTATTTATATAGAGTATTCTGGGAAATATAAGCAATCTCCGTGCTTAAAACGCATATGAAGCAAGGTTAATTTTAGAGTCATGCAAAAATAATATCTTGTGATTTCTGAATAATGAGAAAATGAAGAAAAATACACTCTCTTTAACTTAGTGATATTTAAGTATTAATAGCTTCAGTAAAAATCCCTTAGTAAAAATGAAAATCGACATAGAAAGTCCACAACTCAAAAATAACAAAATATAGACAGACAGAACAATAGTATAAAAAACTTCCTAAAGAGCATTCCTCAAGCTTTTTATACAGGCAATGAATTAACTAATAACGGTAATCAAAAATAAAATATCTAGTGCGAAGGTGACAAAAATAAAATAATCGCTAACATAATCTAATGATAAAAGTGTTAATAGGCTAGGAGAGAAAAATTGATTCAAAAAAAGTAGGTCATCATCGTTTTGTCAAGGACATGGTGAGTGGTGCATTTAATAAGATAAGCTAGTTATTAAAGCTACATATAGACCCGACAGACTGATTTGAAGTCGATAGTCATAGAAACACATGAGCGATTAAGTACTCACTACAGTGGAAACGTTAAAAAATTACAAAGACATATAACAAAATGATTA
>CAAALY010000482.1:0-10030 GCA_900617795.1 Protopolystoma xenopodis
TCATTGTGGGAAAATTCTACTACCAGTCCTTCATCACCTTACATGAAATAGGGTGAATACATCTCATTATGCCATTCTGTCGTTCCCCTTTCACTCACATAAACCCCTATTTCAACCTTTCTCGTTTTAGGTGTCCTGTATGCAATTCATCAACATTGTTGTTCATTCAACTGAGAACATAAACCTTCGTGTCTATCTCCAATATGGCTTCCATTTGCTGGGCTTGGACGATTTTCTCAAGGTAACTTCAGGATTTTCTACCTAATCCATTTTCTCTTGAAGCCTGTATCCTTGATCTTATCAGTTCTTTTATCACGATGTTCCCCATTCTTTGTTTATTTATATGCTCAAATTTCTATTTGCTATTTTTGCACATCATTCATCGTTAAGATATCCACTCGGTGAGTCTTTGTTTGCAGTATCACAATGAGACGAGAGTTTCAAGCTCTTTTTATTTGTTTGCCCTAATGAATGTTCATTCAATCCATGTTCATATCGGTTTGCGCGTGCATACATTTATTAAATAAAAAATTATATTATTCTTAGCCGGTTCCTTATATTGAATGAGACTATGGTATGACGAATCTAGTCGTCTTACGGACTGATTTGATCTCTTAAATCGTGTATCAGTGGAAGCAATTGTTGAATAAAACCTCACACCGAGTAGACTATTGCGTCTATCACAGGCGATGAACCCGAACACATCTCTCTCTGTCTACCTCGCTTACACTTTCACATTTTTCGCCTAATAATCTTGATAAACCTGGCTGGCCGTCTTCAAAACAAAATACGCCGCGTAAAATGCATTTTTGCCCCATATCTCTATAACTCTTCAACCACAAAAGTATTTTGCTTTGAATACCTTCATTGGCTCCATAGGACCTTCCATGTTTGCACACGAAGACTTGTCTCTTCCCAGGCTGAATACCATAGGTTTTGATTATATTTAGTACCAGAAAATGGTATAATCTGTAATGGCCTTTGTGTGTCAACAAAAACCAAGTTTGTGTGCTATCAGATGTATTTTGTGTTGAAATTCTTGTAAACATTTTTGAATTTCAAAATAGTTCAAACCTTATCTTTAACTCGCCAGGACCCATATTGAGATGTGAAAACTTGAGTGGGGAGGCAATATTAGCTAATTCCGTGAAATCGAAAACTAAATTTGTTTCTCAACTGACGTGTACACGATTCGAGTCAGCATCAGTCGTGTATGTGGTCCATTCTGGACCGGAAGAGCCTTTTATTATGTATTTCGCAATTATTCCTGAGTAGATTGGCCACCACTCTACAGCACCATACGAAAAAGAGGTGTCTTTTCAGTATTCACGTTTCTAATAGGCACGCTAGAACGGGAAGTAGCAACTTTATGCTTTCAATCTTAAACCATTAATATATACTTACATTCATACTAGGTACTAGTAATTAGAACTCTTATTCATCAATGTGTACACTTACTGCCGTGATTCTCTTTTTTATTTCTTTTATATGACCATTTAGATAACCGCTTATGGCCCCATTACTATCATCTTTTTTTTAGTTTTTATCTCTCCCGTCATGACTATTATGTACTCTTATTATTTGTTATTCTTTTTTATTAATGCTTATTTAGTCTCTCTTCTCACTTGCCTTCATATGCTATCCCTTGTTTTCTCCTTCGGGCTACTAGTTTAGGAATAGTTGACTAGTACATGTCTGATATTCTAATGCCTCATTTTCTCTTTTAATCTCTGTCTTTCTTCTAATGTCTCTTGGCCTGTATTTGCCTAGTGTCTGCAAGCCAGACCCGGTGATCGTTTGAATAGACATATTGAAGCGTATTTGGCAAATCGGGTCGACTGCGGCGTGCTTTTGGACGATGCTGAAGCTAAGGAGGCGGCTCAATCTGAGCGTGACCGACTCGTGGCGGATTTGGCTGAACTCAGGAGAACCAGTGAAGAAAGAATTACACAAGTAAAGGTAGCACTTTGGTCTTCCGACAGTTTCTGATGCTATCATTAAATGTTTGATTGATTTCTGACCTATTTTGAGGAGCTGCCAGTTTTTCTATTATCCTTCGTTTTTATGTAGGTTTTAGAGACCACCAGTGGATCATATATATTAGATGTATTCATCCTATTTCGTTTAAGGAGGTGAAATCATGATGGTTGAATTTTCACACGATCATGTGAATAGGCACTATATTTCTAGTGAACTTCACATAGCCTTGATTCCCAAAGGGTATTCTTATCAAGGCAGGAACGGACTGCAGTTTCGACCTCACCTAGGTCTCATCAGCACTTTCAGTGGGACTCGAACTCGGATTGTGGTAGTACAGCGCATAATCTGGACACTTTAATAACCACGCCACACTGCCACAAATGAGGGCCCTTGGGTCACAGGACAGACGAAAATGTCAAGGAAGGCCAGGCCTCTTCTCATACCACATTCCATGGTGATATTACGGATGAAGCAAAGTTCTATTTGCTATAGCAATAGACTACATTAATTGTTTTTCGCTTATTCGTAGGTTTTCAAGATTACCAGTAGACCATATACATGAGATTACTTATAAACTAAAATTAAGTAATCTAGTTGAATGTTATAGTGAATACAACTTTGCTTTATCGAAAATTCAAACAAAGAATGTGATATGGGAAAATGCATGGCTTTCCTTACAATTCACATTTGCTCTGTGACCCAAGGGCACTCGTGGCAGTGCGGCATAATGTTCAACGTGTCGAGATTATATGCTGCATTACCAGAGTTCGAGTCCCGCTGGTGAAGCTAATGAGACTTAGGCAAAGTTGATACTACAGTCCACTTTTGCCTGAATGATAATACCTTTTGGGATTCAAGGGTATGTGAAATGCAATGGAGTTGACTTGGAAAAATTCAACTACCAGTGCTTCGTCACCTTTAACGGAATAGGATAAATACATCTCATAGTTACTGTTTGTTTTCCATATGTTCGATGGCTTATTATATTTCCTTTTCACCAGTGTTTTTTATCGTTTCCCTCAACTAGTCGGTTATCATGCCACATATTTCCACCTACTTAACCCTATTCAAATGCATATTTCCGTTGCACTTCGTTATTTTATCATAATTAAACTGCTAATTTGGGGGCTGTGGTGATTTTATTGTTTTCTTATTCAGTATCCTAGTCGATGTAGCCAGGTACTCATTATTTAAATCTTTCACAGGGCGTTCAATGCTATTTTTAGGGCGGAATATTCCCGCAAGCCTGCTGACGTATGTGTTTAATTTTGGACACTTCAGGCTCCATGTCTTGTGCGAATCCTCTTGCTCAAAGTTGACGAGAGGTGAACTTATATTAACCCAGAGTCCTGTCTGACAGCACGATAAAGCCGAACAATTTTTCCTTCTTTTCTCCACTTTTTTGGGAGTCTGAGCACTACACTGGACTCGTACCTGGGACCCCATAGTTAGTGATTTGGTTCTGACACCTGTCCATGTGTTCACTTCGATGTTTATAAGGCACATTTTTATGTGCTGCGTTGATTTTAACTTTTTATGAAAGTATGCGATGAATTGATTCGAAGGTCAATTTCACCAGAGGACCACGGCGGATTCTCTCTGGTCTGCTGTTTTATTTTCCTGTAGTCTTCATGTTTACGCACTTCTCGGGAAAATCATCTCCGATTCCTGTTAAAACGCTTTATCCTTTTTTATATGACACACATCTTTAGGGCTGGTAAGCATTCAAGCTAACAAATAGAGAGAACTCGACTGGCCCATGTCAATTTTGGGGGTGTATGATGTGATTTATTGGTGCTTATTTTAATCTACGCATATTTATTTTTTGTTTTATCTTGTGCGTATACATAAACAGGCAGAATCCCAAGTGACCTTTTGTGTAGTTAAAACGAAGCGTAACGCCATCCTTGGTCAAGGTTAATGGGAATCAACTCACTAGGATTGCGTAGAAATGGACATTGGTCTCGTTTAGTTGCTAAGGCCTATGTGCGAAGTAAGGTGTACAGAGTGTGATTAGACTTAAAACCTCATCAGGCATACACACGCTCAAATATGCCTTAATGCACTCGTACAGATTGATATGACCACCAATTAACAAATTCATTCTTTATCTCAAGTATATTATTACTATTAATATTATGTGTGTAAGTCTATATGCCGTTATAAGAATATTTTCTCACTCTGTTGATGTTCGCCAGTTTTTGCTCTTATCGGGAGTTAAGGCAGCATTAACATCGTTGGAAATTCAAGCAGAATACCTTTCATAAATGACTTACATACAATACAATTCAGCCCAACAATGGTATATCAGGAAATTCATTAAAACTAAACGAAACTGAATGATTGTTTTAAGAAAAATTATTTCCACTTGAATTTTAAACATTTGTATCTTACATTATATAGCGCCTAGGTGGTGTCTATTTTTGTACGTATTCATTTTCTAATTTTTACTAAGGAACTCGATCAGGAATCGGGAGGTGAACTAAGAGTCTGAAGTGATTTCTCAGCCGAGCCAAGTCGTAAGGCCAAGGAAGGCCTGTTCAAATATTTGCACCAAATATGAGTGCTAGTTTGGAGAACCGATAGTAATAATTGTCATGGCTAGACTGATTTACAAGCAGAAGGCGTTTGCCAATTTGGGGGACACTTCGTCGAATTAAGTCTCTGCTAATGATTCTGCCGAGAGGATTGAAACAAGGCGAAACGATGTCACCCTTAAGATTTGTGTTACCGACTGGGAGATAAAGATAGCCCATTCAATTCTCCAAGGAACTGTAAGAGCACGAACGATTTGCGACTTTCCACAGATGCACAAAGCGCGAGTGACTTTAGGACTATTTATTAATGGAGACAATTGATGAAGTTGGCCGAACAATAGACATATTCATTTGAAAATTCGTACCATTTTTAAAAATGTTTTGATCAGAGAAGTGTTTTGCTCGAAAATATGATACCAATGCATACGAACATTTCAGTTATGGGTATCGTTATCGTTTCCCTCATTTAGTCGGTTATCATGTCACATATTTCCGTCGCACTTTGTCATTTTATCATAATTAAGCTGCTAATTTGGGGCCTGTGGCGATTTTATTGTTCTCTGGTTGATGCTATTTTTCGGACGGAATATTCCCACAAGCCTACTATTCAAGCTCTAGATCTCGCTCTGGATTGTGACTGTTGAGAGTGCGTGCGTGGTAGCTCCTAGCGAAATCGCCCCAACTCTGTCTCCCCACTTAGCCCGGCACATCTCCCACACCTCGTGATGTAGCCCCAGCACTCATCCTCAATTCCGACAACGAAGACCCGCCTACCATTATGTGGGTTCGTGAGAACGTGATTAGACTCAGCGCTGGTTTCCCATCCTCGACATAGTGACTTCTGCGAATTCGCCAATCCCCTGTTCCGACCTTTAGCTTGTCTCTTCGACGGCCTGATTGGATTGGTCTAAGCCATTGCGACCGCTGGACTCTAAAGTGCATTCACATGATCCTTCCCGTCTTTATGCTATCACGTGCACACAAACCTCACTGAGGGTGACTACAAACAGCGACTCTCATACCTGCTGTCCTCAGTATCTGTCTTCTCTCGCGGATCCCTCTTCAATTTCAACCCAACCTAACTGTCTGCCTCTTCTGTTTTGAGTCCGTCATGCATGCTTGGCTTGGTCGTGGGTTAGGGTAACATCTTCCTGATTAAACCTGCCTATCTGAGACGCGATAGCGTTATACGCCAATAGTTCTAAAGGATGGCATGATGGAATTTTTCTCCTAATATCACATCCAGACGAGCAGTAAATATGAGTCACAATTTGTTGTCAGCCCGAGTCGGGCTATCGTATACATTTGCGACAGGTCTTGTGACAAAATTCTCGTATTCTGAGATGTAGTAGTCTTGATATTCTACTTACATACGAAAAACTCTCGTATACTCGAGACACGTCGACACAGTAGGGACAAAGAGTTAGCCGTTGAATGAGGAATGGAAGACTAAGGGAGACGGTGACCACGATCTGGCAGGCTAATTGCGATGTCGAGTCGACCTGACCAATTAATTAAGAAGTGAAGCACTAGACCATTAGACATCTACCGGCGTCGGACCGTAGACTTACTACATTCCTAGACATTTCATCGGCTGAAAGGGATTTGTGTATTGGCCATAGCAAAAACCGGGGGATTTCTTTGTAGTTGTGATTGCTGAATTATGCAACCACCTTGAATCCATGCGGGGCTTTTATCTGTACCACTTCGGCAACCATTATTTTGCAACATTTTTTCTTCACCAAAACCCTAAACCGAAAGATTTGGCCCTCTGCTATAGCTCTATCTTGTCCACTAAACAATGGACTGTACAACCCCAACATGCGTAAACATAAGAGAAGTGACTGCATATGTGTGACGTCTACGGTGACGACAGAACCATGTTCTTATCAAAATCATTTGCATTTATCACCTTAACTATTCACATGCATACTTGAGGCCGTTTAGCGTGTGTATGTGTTGTATACATGCAAGACTGAAGCAAGATAAAATAAGGTTCCCAGGTTGGTTTAGAGGACAGAATAATTTTCAATTTATAGAAGTGGCTTGGTCTCGTTTTCGCAACTTGGATCTGCTTCCAGGGTAATATCGGTGTCCGGAGCCCTCTGCTATCGTAGCCATGATAATTTCTACCGTCGTACCATGAACTCGGTACATTACGAGACGTTTCACCCGTGAGCCACACTACAACTTGTCAAAGTGACACACAAAGTACGTCCCTTGGCCAGTTGTGTGATAGGCGGTTTTGGTATCTCTTCTGCCCCAGTATATTTACCTGTCACATCCCCTATCGCTCGCTTCGTTATCACAAATTCTGATTGGCTCACTTTCACCCACTTGGAATGTGTGCCCCTTGAAGGTATTTCTTGAGACCTATTCGCACTCCCTGCTGGTCCCCATTCATACCCTATCAGAGTCTCCCTCTTGTCTCCCCGGTTCAGAGATTTTCTTCGATCACTGCAACCATATCTGTACTACTCGAGGTGTTATGTCCCATCATCTGCATCAAGTCTGGGATAGCACGTATGCTTTGGCCGCACTGAGGAGGCCTCCAAAGTCCGGATTGTCAAGCTGTTTGGAAGATCAATTTCCATTATCTCATTTTGACCTTTTTACCGGGGCAGGCTCGTGGTAAAGCCTTTACTTCACGGGACAATTTCATGCTAAAACCCTTACACTATAGGCCAATAATCTCTGGTGTCCGGAGCATCTATTGAGTCGGATTTTGCCCCAATTGGCCTCGCGCCCTTATCCTGTCCCATGTGCGCTAACCCACAAATGTCATGGCTTATTTGGACTCACTGCAAACGTCTTCCTTTTATTTCCGATTGCCCCTTGGAGTCCTCTTTCTTGATCTAGTCGTCTCCTTACGGATCTTTCTGCTTCCTGATCTCCTTCGAGTTTTTTCAAGCAATGAGCAACTTTTTTTGTTAATTGCGCCTTCTTCCAGTCCCCTCTTCCTTATATTTTTTTAGTCACTCGACGGCCTTTTTAAACTTGTGTTTACTTTTATTTTCACCAGCTGCGGCCAGTCCTTCCGTTGCCTTCCGATTTATTTCGTGTCCCGTCACTGCGATGTGCTCCACTGTCTCTGATCTTCCTTTAATCTTTGGCTGATTTTTATTCCTGTTTTATCAGTCTACTTCTGCTCACAGTTGCTGCATGGTATCCGATAAACTCCCGAGCATTTCAATTTTGCACTTTCTCGTGTTTTGTCGGCATGCCAGCAGATAGTTTTATCTTTTTCTTGGTAATCGCTTGAATATATTCCAAACCTTTGATGAATTATTTTGCTTCCGACGAGGCCGAGGACCGGTGTATTGGTTATGCTTTTTATTCTATTATGCTTTAGAATCTGCTACTACTTCGGAGAAGACATTCAAATCTGCCTGTGCTATTGTTAACCCTTAATTTTGTGAATTCTCCTCCGGACGTTATGTCTTCGGTACAGCCCTAATTATTTAAATAAGAATACACTGCTTAATCTTATTTTAGAACAATTTAATTATTCAGATGATATGAAGACCAAGATGTTGTGGCCTCTGGTATGGTCGCAGTCTCCTTTCGATTTGTAGAAGTGAGTTGACCCCGCTGTCGAAACTTGGTCTTGTTGTCAGGGGGACTATGTAGAACGAACTTAGTCCGAAGTCGTCTGCCATAATAGTTGTCATGATTACCAGCATCTGACTTGATACATTCTCAAACGTTTCGCCGGCATCCTCAGCGAGCTTTGCCATTCTCCACACCAAGCTAGGAACTCGTCAAAGAGACAAGTGAAGTCAATGTCTCGACAACACGTTCTGCCGAAAACAGTTACACTATCACTCCTCTTTCTGTCATTATCTATCTATCTACTCTTTACCCTCTTATCCCACCCCCACCCTACCACAACTTCTCACTTGTTTACATTCTAATCGTCAAAATGTGTGCCCTTTTGTGGCAAACGAAGTGTTGCCTTATCACACTTGCTATTTACCCCGACCCCTCTCTTTCGATGGGCCTATCCGAATTGGGCCTCCAATCCGGATCGTTTAATTGTCTCGTAGATCCGTTCCTTATCTGCTAGTTGACCGATTTTACTCGGGTTTAGCCCTATTTCTCAAGGCCCTAGAAGCCCATACACTGTCGCTTAAGTGTTGAGAGTGCTTAAGCTCTGATTGCCATGCTTGCAGATATCAGGCCTTCCCTACACTGGTCGTCTCCTTGATTAAGCCCCTGTTATCTGAGCAAACTGTGAACGCCTATCTCTGATCCCACGCGGCATCTCAAATGGATTTCTAGTACATTTTGGCCAGAAACCCTAATTTCTATGACGTGGTGCTTATCCGTTTGCCCAGCTCCCTGATCGCCAGGGCCCCAAAGTTGTACTGGTTTATTCGAAATGGGCGTCACTTACTGACAAAAGCTTCGCTTTATTGCTGAAAACTCCTTCCCCTCACTTTCTTCTTTGCGATCCCTTTTCATTTTGCTAGCGGTAGATGCTTGATCCAGGCGTCTCCTTTACGCTGGTCTTGCTCTATTCTTGTTTTTCCCGAGTTTGCTTATCCAGTAGGCAAAGTTATCGCTAACTCTACCTTCCTCCAATCTCCTGTTCATTAGATTTGTATCCCCAAGGATGTCATTGGCCTCCGTAATCTTCCGCTTCCTTGTGTCGTCACCGTATGGAGCTTTCCTTTATGTTGACTTCCAATTGATCTCGTTTCCAGTCTGTGAGATGTGTTCCGCTAGTTCTGATCTTTTAGTATCCATTTTCCTGCATAGCCTCTGATGTTCCTTGATTCGTGTTCTAATTTTTCTCCCTGTTTCACCAATATATTTCTGTCCGCAGCCGCTGCATGATATACAGTAAACTCCTGAACAATCCAATTTGTCTACTCTTTCATGTTGTGTTGGTCGACTTGTGAAAAGTGTTGATTCATCCTTCATGACCATCTGAATATTCCATTTACTTAATATTGGTCGTAGATTTTGAGTTAGTTCGCATGAAGGTAGGCATATTCACTTTTGTGAATCCTTCGTCGTCTTTACTGTTCTTTCATAGTCCCCGTTCTGCTATCGGCTTTTCACGGCTTGTATGTTTCTTTGTATTACTTCGCTAGGGTAGCCATTGCCGAGGAATATCCACGTCAATTTTCCCAACTCCTCGTCCTAGAATTCTACATCCGTTAAGTATAAGCTTGAATGATCATGCTCCTCCTTATTCCTATCTTTATCTGTAATTATGATGGGACCTGAAATTGAGTATTATCCCAGCATAGGACTTCTTTCTGAACAATTTCTTTTACAGCGTTCCATTAGAACGAATCACTTCAACGTCCGGGAACGGTAACCGCTCACCTTCCTTTACTTCCATCGTGAATTGAATTTTTTTATCAATCTGGTTTTCAAACTTCAGAAACCCTTCTAGTTTCCCTCTACCATGTGACCAAAGTGCGAAGTTATTATCCAAGTACCGCATGAGCACTGCCGGTTGTAGCGGTGCCATCTTGAAGCTCTCTTCTATTTTGTTCATG
>CAAALY010000483.1:0-10029 GCA_900617795.1 Protopolystoma xenopodis
AAAAAAAATTTTTTTTATAAATAAGTGCTAGTTTAATAAATAAGAGGGATATAAATTATCTATGAATAATGAATTTATATCTTTTAAGTATGAAATAAAATTTAAAATTATTATCTTATAGCTCCTCAAGGATTAGTAATATATGGTATATATACAAGTATGAGATATGCATTGATGAAAGTCAAATTAATTAAAAACCCATAGCTTTTGCCAAAATTATATATCGGTGAAGCTGATCTAAATGGTTAAAATAAATAAAATAATAAATAACTTTAGAGCTCATCAAAGAACCTTGATATATGGTATATATACAAGTATAAGTGATTAGCCAATAGCATTTCTTATCTGAGTAGGTCAAATGTCATTTTAGAGATACGCCACTGACTTGAATATCTATGTGGCTCTAAGGAAAAATCGAAAAAAGACTTGATGATCTATGTGTCTAAGAAAAAATCGAAAAAAGATTGCGGCTAAAAACGCTTGAACAAAAATCCAGTAATGCCAATCTATAACACGTCAAGAAAATTCGATATTCGAATTTAGATTAGATTAAATGATAAATAAATTTTACAACCACATTTACTGAAAAAGGATTAAAAAAAGATTTTTAACCTGTACAACTTTAAGCAGTAGATAAAATCATACGAGGCATGCGAGAAAATTTGAAATCGAATATAAAACAAAAAAGATAAAAACGTAGCAAAATCAAAAATGAGAAGAAAAGATCTCTAGTGATGATAGAAAAATCAAATTAAGGGTTGCAGGGTTAAAATTGAGTTTTAAACATTAAAAAGCATTTACCTTAGAGAAATAGTAGAATGTATAAATCGTTTAACCTAAGCTGAGCCAAGGGATAAGCTAGCTGTTGTAAGTTGACTTATTGTGTAAGCAATTTTTATATAACATATGGTTTTGACAATATAATTGCATTGATTGTTTGATACTTTATATAATTTGAGGAAATATATTAACATATAGAATTTTTTAAAGCTACGTCTAATAAAGAATATTCTGACTTCTCGAAAATTGTGAAAAAAGATAAATATAGTGTGTAAAGAAGTATACATCAAACAGAATTAAAATTTTTCAATAAATGTTTATAAACTTGTAGTTCATATATTTAATTTGCCAGCAATTTATCTATTATCCTACAGGTAGAAGTAAGTATTTATTATGTAATCAAGCTTAAGCATTTTTATAAAGGAATATATATTTCGTCAAATAATTTTATTTATAAACTAATATGCATAGCAATTTTTTTACGTTTTATAAAATATGTCTGGCCAAAAGTTAGCTACCTATAAGTTTAAAGAATGTCTTTATAGATGTTAGTTAATATTTACTAATTGATAAGAATAAATTATAAGACATGATTTTCTGTTTGTATTATCGATAGAAATGTTGTTGAAGTAAAAATACATAGATAGAATATAAAAAAATACGGTATTTTATGATATTTATGATTTAAAACTTTTAATTTAACGTTATTTATTGAATTATATTTTCTTTTTCTGCTATATACTTAACATTTTTATTTCTATTCTTTCTCATAAATATTATGAGTTGAATTAAATTACTTTATTCCAATATCCATTTAAATCAACATACTATAAAGATTTTTAATTCATAATATTTGTTATTATTTATATAAATAGTTTAAGTAAACAAAATTTATGAATGATAATATCGGAGATAAAGACCAAAATAAAAATAATAATCTACGTTATAGTAATAATAAGATATATTTCGTATACAATATCTTGTTATTATAATTTTAATTTTTTTAGCATAACTATAAAAGAATCATGGAATAGTAGAATATTTGTAGTAAGGGCATAAATCTTTTTCTATAAAACTATTAGTTTTCAATGAACATATAAGATTATGATTTATAAGGAATTTAAAATAAATTCATTCTCTAAATCATCCTTGGCATTTATCTTATCAAGGACTTTTCACTATAATGAAAATAATGCATCAATAATCTCATCATTACATATTTTAAATATAGACTTTATATAGTAGCTATATTTGTTAACTGTATTGTTTGTTCTATTGTAGTCACATACACGCAATATTTGTAGTACAAACATTTAGATCTTTACACGTCGTTATAAATAACAAGTTTTTTAAGTGCATATTCCTTATAACTTCAGTTTTTTGAGAAAATAAAGACTACCTATATCCTTATCAATTTTTCCAAATCCTCATATAAAAATTAAACATCAGTAAAAATTAAGCTTAAATAACAATTATTTTCCTTATTATTTTAATCTATAATGTTTAATTATTATTGGACTTACACATGATTAAAATGACTGGTCTTCCATATTGGTTAAATTATCGAATCTCTGCTTTTACTTTCATAACACAAGTACTGCTGTGAATCCTGATAAGACATAATTTGAGTTAAACGTGTGGTCTATCCTAAATATAAATAACGTTTATAAAGGTTATTCAATGTAAAATTTTATGTAACCTTATTATCTACTTGTACCATTTTGTAAAATTTAAATATAAGCCATTTATTAAATTTTAAAAAAATCAGTTAGCCCACCAAAATATTGAATAAAGTATGCACATTTTATATAGGGATCTGATCTTACGCGGTTATATTAAATAGCTCTATCTGATAATTTAGTTGATGATAACAGTTCTGCCTTTACCTATATAATCTTATTTTTCCTGATAACGATAATTGTGATTCTATATTATTAACAGTAATAATTTAATAATACCTATGCTTCATATCTCTTATATAGGTTTTTCCAAATTAATTTGATTTGCAGCCATTAAATCTCTAATCAAGTAGGTCTTGGATGACCTTTTACTAGGAATTCTGCATAGCAATGAATATTGGTATATCTGCTCATTAAAATATGTATACCTGAATTGCAATCATGTTTACTTTTTACTTTTGTTAGAATAGCAGTATGTATTTATCAAAATGTTATTTTGAATAGTGTAAGACGGATTTTAATATGTTTTTTTGACTATTATTCTTCGCATAAACAAAAATCGGGGCCTTCTGAAATTTATTTTAAAAATATGCGTTTAGAGCCTATGTAATATAAAAAAATGTTTATTCAAAAAGGAATCTCTAATTTTCTTAACTTGAATCCTAAAAATAAATGATTCAGAGTTGGTTATGTTACTTTCTCAATAAAGATGTAACTTAAAATTTATCTATTAAATGTCTATTAACGCCAGATAATCAGGTTAAATTGGTTTACCAAGCCGTTATTCTGCAGCAAAGAGAATCTATCTAGCTCTAAAATACTGTTTCAGGGAATTTCATTATTTGTAACACCATAGTCAAATTCGTCAAAGCCCATTCAATGAGCAAATGTCTGCCTAACAGTTATGCTATCTCGCATTCTGACCTGGCCTATTCACATTTCCTATATCCTTCTATTATGTCTACCCTGTCACAGTTTTTACCGTGCACATTCTGAATATAGTGTACTGTGCTCTTTCAAGTATAATTCAAGAAAACCGTCGACACTTCACACTGTCGTTATCACACACTTGTGCTAAAAATGTTTACCAAAATATGTCACATTATTTTGTAGTCCTTTTATTTAGTCATATTAAAGTCTCCCTCTACCTCTATCAAATATGACTGTTATCTTCCTAGTACATCTATTTAACTTAACCCCTTGTCAATAAATAAAATGCTAAATCCCTAAAGTAAATATCATGGTTATGTTTTAGATACATGGACCATGTCTCTTGTAAAACCTACTGTCAGCAAAATAGCTCTAATTACCGCCATCTCTATACTGTCTCCATTCCTATTAACAAGTAAATAGTTTGCCAAGCCCTAGTTACTTGTGTTCCAACTCAAATATTTTGTGTTACTGCTGGCTTTGTTAGGAACTATATTAATACACAATGTTTGAGGGTTAAAACACACTGAGGTAGGGCATTACATGTCATAGAATTTGTATTATAGAGAAAAAAAGGATAAAAACAATAAAAGCTTGATCTAGTTAGCTCACAATAGTCGTGATTCAAGGATCACATGTAATATCATCACGTATATTTTTAGCCAAATAGCTTTTGTCTGTCTTTGTTCAAATTGTTTTGATAAAGCTTGCTGCAAAAGTCTTCACTAGGCTTCTGATTTTTTTCTTTTTCATCCCATTGCAATATCTTTTTCTAAAATTAAAGATATTATCTTGTTTTAGATGTCTTATTTTGCTGATCTTACTGTTGCCTGGTCTAATCCTAGTTTGTTTAGGCAATATGCAAACTTTTGGCTGATCCTGATTTATTCAAGTCTCTTGTTTATTTAATTTATCTCAGTCAGTATATCATAGGCCTTTCGTATTTCCACCACATTAAGTCAACCTTTTGGTTGATTTTTAACCGTTGTAATGCCTTTTCTCTGCAATCCGTTTCGCTATTTCTAATTTTTGTGTATCTACTTTTCTGCTAATTATTGATTTTTCTTGATTCGTAGTCCGAATTTTCTTTATGTTCCACCGATAAACCTTCTCTCACAGTTGACGCTGTTAATGAAATAAACTTCCGAGCATTTTAGCTTATCAGTCTTCTCGTGTTGAGTCGGCAGACTAGTGTTTTTCTTCTTGTTATAACCCTGATGTTTTATATCTTTCGTAATACTTGCAATTGTTCGCAAAGTTGTGGTCATGGTAGGCAAATATAATTTAGGTTTCTATTCAAATTTATGATTTGATTTTCATAAAATAGGCCCTTCATAATCTTTACATTTTTTTAATAAAGGATCATGGTATCCGCTACTAAGGCACATCAATGTCAGTTTATCCAACTCCTCGTCAAATAGTTCTTTAGACAAAACGGAAAGTGGCGACGGTTTTAATTAACAAGAAACAATTTAGGCGACTAAAACACATATCAAATCCTAAGCAAGGATATTACCACAAGGATCAAGGGCGCACTTGATTAAATGCATAATATTAGGAAAATTGACAAACAATGATCAAATAATGAATCAAAAATGACGCAAGATCACAAACAGCCTACGAAATACCGATAAGACAATAGAAAACGAATTTTTTAAGGGTTAATAGCCAATAACAAGCATCAAGCAATGCATAAACTAACGAAATATATTTGCTTTAAGATTAAGAATGTAAATGACAGACTTTCAAATACTCTTAGGTATTCATATCAATTTTGTCAAAGAATCGAGAACATGAGGTTAATGGGATCCAAACTGTTGTGGATGTACAATCTATGTACACAAACACCTTAGGCATGAAAGTGGTAATCGAATTGCCGGATATCTTCATACAAGAAGAGGACATTCCTTAGTCAAAAGGGATAGAGGAAAGTGGTTAACACGACTAATCAATCTGATGGTTATACCAAGATATTTTTTATTTAACGGCAGTATCTATTATCAAATATAAGGTCTACCGATTAATCACGTCTTACACCTCTTTTGTCAAATATGTACATGTAAAAGTTGGAAAGTTAATTCGAGAAGTCACTACTGCAACCAATAGTGCTTATGTGATAATAGATGACCCATTCGAAATTTGGTCAAACGGTAAGGAAAATGTAAAGGAAATTCTCAATTTTTTTAAACAACTTGACAAAAGAATTAAATTTCAAATAGAAATTAAGAAGGATCAACTTCTACCCTTTCTGGATATTGAATTCATACGATCCAAAAAAGATACTCAATAGAAGACTATTCAAAAAAAAATTATATTTGGCAATATCCCATAATTTTAATCCAATCTTCACTACAGACTAAAGATCAGATTACTAAGAGATTGATCATTAGAAGCTTACGACTAACGAACAATGAGTTATGGGACAAGGAATTGAACAACTAAAACGGATTTGCATTAGAAAGGGATACCCCAGAGTATTTATAGAAAATAATGTAGCGATTATCAAGGGCCAACTTGGATTTTATAAAAATCAGATCATAAATCAGGATAACAACCAAACTAGGATTAGACCAGGCAACAGTAAGATCAGCAAAATAAGACATCTGAAAAAAGATAATATCTTTAATTTTAGAAAAAGGAATAACAATGAGATGAGAAGGGAAGAATCAGAAGCCTAGAAAATACGTCTGCAGTAGCATTATCAAAACAATTTGAACCACGACAGTCTAAAGCTATTTAACTAAAAATATATGTGAAGATCATTAATCTGATCCTTAAATCACGACTATTGTTAGCCAACTAGATCTAGCTTCTATTGCTTTTATCCTGTATTTCTCTATAATACTAATTCTATGACTAGTGTGCCGACCCTAAAACATTGTGGTGTAACATCAAACCTGAACAAAGCCAGCAGGACCACAACATTTTTGTGTTGGCACACAGGCGACTAAGGCATGGCGAGTCATACAGTTGTTATTAAGAATATAGTCAGGATAGAGAAGGCGGTGATTAGAGCTATTTTGCTGACAGTAGGTTTTACAAGAGACATGGTCCATGTAGCTAATGCACAACATAAGATTTAATTGGATGATATAGAATTTTATTCATCGCCCATCTGCAAGGGATGGACGAATTAAGCCTTGAATCGCACAGATGGGGCTAAGGATTGAGTGATTTACATGTATCAGAGAGATATCAGACGGATTTGATAAGACAAAACAGAGACTTTCTTTGGTGCGGGGAATTTACAACGTAGCACACATTCCCAACCTAACGAATCGTATTATATTTTTCCTACAACCGTATGATTAGAGCTCTTATTTCCATAGATTTTCACATAGCCATGGTTTCTTAAATGTTTTTTTCATACAAGGTTGTGTATAGTTATTATTCGCGTATGTCTAATTACGACAACTAAAGGTAGGTAAACTTTAACAGTGCATAGGGCTAGGCCTATCGTCATAACATATTCTATTATAACTATTTTGTTAAAGAAAAGGTTTTTTTGCTATAAAAATCGACTTTATTACTTATTTTACATATGGAAGTAGAGCTATAGAGAATTTTATAGCTAATATATGTTTGCTTCCTCAACAATCAAGCTGACAAAAGGCCTGACCTTCCTTAAAATTCAAATATTTTCGTGGTTACCGTGTCAAACATATTTTTTTCCATTATTTTTTCGTATTATCATGGATAAAATAATCCATAGTTCACACCATATATAGCCTATAAAATATGCTTTAAGAATATCATTATTCTTAAAGCAAGGAATTCAAGAATCCATAATTATATTAATATCTGATTTAAAATATATTTTAGTAATTGGCTGTATATGTAAACCAATATTTAGTGCCTATATTTTGCAGGCTAAATTCAATTAAAGTAACTAACGATATTCATTTATACTGGTAATTTTTATGTGGTCACAAAACTCTTATTAAAAATTTCTGTCACTTATATTTAGATAAGAAAGTAATTATATGTGATCTTTATAAATACCTTTAAATAACTTCATAATATCTGAATATGTCTAAGACATGACAAACAAAAGTTTAGCAAGGATTTATCTAGAATGCTTTAATATTTAGACGTAGATATTTTTGGAAAATCAAATATAATTCACTTTGTAGCATTCATCTTTATATGGAGCAAATTTATAAATTCATTTTAACGATTATCTATTTGAAAAATAAAAAAAATTTTCTACAATATTTTACGCTGCATCAAACATAAAAGAAAACCCGTTTATTAAAATTATACTATACAAAGGAAATAATTTTTCAGTCGATAAAATTTTGTTAGTTTATGAGTATTTTTTTTTTACTATTAATAATCAAGATAAGTTAGCTTTATCTATTTAGAAGTTTACTATCAAAGCGGTTTTTAATAAAAGTATATTAACAGAAACCTCTGCAAACGCGACTAACTAATTATTCTGATTACTTCGTTTCACCTTTGTCAAATTTTTTTACATGATTTAATATATGTGTTAGCGCTTACATCATATTTTAAATGGTTGGCAACTTATTTAGATTTTTACTACATAAATACAATTATTTAATATTTTAGGGATTAATAGCCTATGTCTATGATTTTATCATTTTCAAAAATATATTTTATACCTTTTTCATTATTTTTCATTCTTAATAGTTGCTATGGTTTTGCTATAAAGATTGATGTATTTTCTAAGACTTATCAGATTAAGCAATAAATAATTCATTTTAATGAAATCCCTTTACTCAATTTTTAACTCCACATATAATATTTGTCTTATTTGATATCAAAAATATCAAATACGAGATATTATTTAGTTATCATAATCGATTCTCAAGAGTTTTGTAATTTTTTACTAATCACATTACTCTCATGTTAAGGCATAAATTAAATAAAGAAACATGTCAATTATAATCTTAGATTGCTAACTTATTTAGCTAAGTAATTTATATATATATGATCAATGTATCCAAAGAATTAATATTTAAATTAATTAAAATAAACCTTAATACTTAATAATGTATTCTAAAAAAAATAATCAAAGAAATTATTAAATTAATTTTATTAAACTCTATAGGGTATCAGGTATATGACTTACATTTAACTGATATAATATTCAAAATTAAACTAGATATTATTACTATTAAATCTCCAGATAAGCGTATATAACAATTAATGATTAGATTTTTGTACTATAAATATGGCATATTAATATCCAGAAACTCTTCATGAGACATTTATATTTATGTAGAGAACCTTTGTTTCTATGACTCCCTTTATAGGATGATGAAGGAATGCTTCACATCTCATTTGAAGAGGAGAGTAAAAACGATACGTATTTTGGCTCCAGCTAATGCTGTATTTGTATAATTGTGCGTATAGACACTAAGCGCACCGTCTTGCCACCCAGATAAATCGTTGCTAAGCATTTCCATGAAATGTAAGTAGAAATGTTAGAATATGATAGGATAATAAAGGATTATTCACCTTTGTTGAGGTCGGGTCTTGTAACTTATCATAAACAGGGTTAACTACTCTGATCTTGTCCGTAAAAGGACACACAACAGCATAGCAAGCATTCCATTAAAGATTAAAGGTTGTCAGCCTAAAATCTATGAGCACAAATCTATAAAACATATTCAATAAACACTCTCACAGCCTCTAGTAGAAATAACTTATGAATCCCTTACACTCGCCTGTACAAAAATAATAAAAGGTACTCCAAACTTATCATTTAAATTATTGATATATATATGCAATACTTTTAATCCAGCTTAATTTCCTAATTATATTATTTCATTTTTATTCTATCAAATAGATACATTTTCTATCAAATCTAAAATTTTGGTAAAAAAATAAACATATATATATAAAGTAGCAAAATCTCAACGGATTTGTATACTACATTTATGTTAATACAATATAAGTGTATTTTGAAATTCTTATAGGTTATTTAACTTCGAACATATAATTTAATTCCGATTTTGAAGTTGCCTTATTATAATTATTATCGTTATTTACTATTTAATTTTTCAAGTACATATTCTATTTTTGATTGTTTTAAAGATCGATTAACTACTTGAAGTATTAAACATATTTTCCATCTGAATAACTACACAAATCATATTTATGACTTTTTCTCTTTAGCGTTTCAGAGTAAGATTCTTTCTAGCGGTTATCATATGAGAATTTACACATGATTCTTAATAACTGAAAGATTTTCTTTACAATTTAACACCTATGCAAATTTATCGTTACTTATGCAGCAAGTATATGAACATAAATGACATAATTGAAAGTTATAAATTTAAATTTGTATATAAAAGTCTGTATAAATATGATTTCTGCTATCATTTTATAATTTTTGATTGGCTTAAGTAAACATACATTTCATGATATTTATCACAACTTTAAGTACAGTAAAGTAAAAGAGTCGTATAATAGATTGCATTCATAGATATTTATATCCCGTGATTTTTTCATTTATTGAGGTCAAAATTAATACAAGCATTTTCCCGTTCATATTATTAATCATTTTAATTAATAAAAAGAAATATAATTTTTTGCATTTCAAAAATTTAACTTTGCATTTTTTGACCTTTACTTATTTAATGTTTTCTTATTGAGGCAAAAAGTTACTAGG
>CAAALY010000484.1:0-10027 GCA_900617795.1 Protopolystoma xenopodis
GACTAAGTTGCGAAAAGAAAACTTAAAGAATTCTATATTTGGAGAGAAGCTGCCTTACTGGTTTGCGTTTCGTGCTGATCTTCATTTTTAGCGAGTATGGCTTAGAGAGACTCAGTTCTTATAGGTCACCATTAGTGAACGATAATTTAATTTTATTGGATAGGCTTTCTTTTCGTATGAAAGTACATGAAGAAGAGAATCGAAAGTCGATCCTTCCAGAGGACGAAGACTGATTCACGTTGAACTGCAGCTATTTGGCTTTAATACAACGTTCAGGATGACGCAGTCCACAATGTTTCGATAGAAAACGGGCCGACTATTAGCCCATCGTATGAAAGACATCATCAGAACTGCAACTCATTCTTGACCAAGTGTTAGCGTAAGAATTTTAGATGAGATCCAGTTCTAATGATGCCCGCCCTTCATATGATGGGCGAAAGCCCGGCCCGTTTTCATCCGAAAGGATGGAGGGTCTTAAGGACTGCGTTGATTAAGGCCAAACGGTTGTATTGCATGGGTACCAGACGTCGCCTTCTGGCGAGATCGACTTTGGAATATATTATGCATTTTCATAAGAAATGAGTCTCCCAAAAATTTTGTTAGGGAGACTCATCATAACCGAGTTACTCGTCGTATCTATAAGATAGTTTTACTTGAGCATTGAAATCGATGATGTCCTCGTGACAGCCTTCTTCGAATCAGTGAGGTTCCTAAGGTTTTAGCTGTATTTCAGTGCACGACCAACTAGTCAATCCTTCCTTGCGATATCGAATCTTAAAGCAAATCCACTCATCTGAACTCAACGCATAGCAAGATACATCTGCGTATCTGCGAGGGTACAGACACAGTAAACCAGTGCTGGTCCCGAGACATCAGAACAAAGCAGAAACACATGTCCTGAGACCATAAAGACTTAATGGTCCTTACGTTTTTTACCCCTTGCGGCAAAGCGATGTAGGACTTTCGCGCGACTGCTTTGACTCTTATATTGGGCATACAAGTAGAAAGTAAGATTTTAATTAAAATCAGCGTCCAGCATATTAATTGATGCGTCTTCTTTTGGAAGCTAGTCCAACCCCTGGCAATCAAGCATAGTTAACTCTTGGTCAACTGCCAACTCAAATTCCTAACATTAAAAGTGCTCTCCGATCTGTCGATTTTAAAAACTACTCTGATTTTGCATCTAGCAAACAACAACATTTATCGGCAGACCTATCGAGTTCTCGACAATTCACTTTTCTTCCGATCTTCACCATGCGCTCCGGATTAAGTAGCCTCTTCTAGCATTTTAGCGTCTAGTGTATCTAAAATAAGGTCGGCCCCATTTTATTTACTTTCTTATTACCAAGTTAAAAAAATACTAAGAATGAAATGCTTTTTGAATTCAATTAATTAGTAATTAAGTAGGGCGCCTCAATTTAATCAAGTAATTGCGCCAAAGAGACTTAATATTCAAGTATAATTTCAAACCACTTATGGTATGATAGATTGATAGGTTGAATTCGATAAATAACATGCTAGGTCATGAAAGCATAACCAATACAAAGGAAATTGTAGAGATCGTGCAGAGGCTGAAAACAAAATTTAGGTATAACCTTGAAATGATGAGACTCCAAAACGATGAGACAACCTTCGTAGCAACCTTGATACAAAACATATTGGCTGCATGTTCGCGATGCAGATGAGTGAGCGGAACGATAAAGGGGTAGGAGAGCTGAATCGGAGGGACAAAAAAAACCAGTCTGGAGGCGACAATAATGGGATCATGCGGATGCCCAACGGGGACAAGTGAGCTTGATTTGAAGTCGGCTCTGCGGCGAAGTTGGGTGCTTCTGCGGATCAAGTGAGGTCATGTAGACGCGAACGAAACGGTCGTCGAAAGACTCTGCATAGGACGTAGATGTTGATTGAACGCTGGCTCGCCTACTCGGAGGTTCGAGAGACTCTTAGTACTGCAGATACAGAAGAGGGGAGGAGCCGCGTATGAGTGGCACCTTATGGGTGAGGCGTGCTAAGAGGGCGTTCGAATGATCTCGAGAATAGATTGCTCGATTGATGATTCGGCGATGATAAGCGATACTTCAAGTTGTAAATTAGACGAACGTCGGAACTTTATACTATCTGAACCTGAGGCAAATCGCTGGAGGTAAGTCTCCAGAGAAGTCACCAAGTCCCAAAATGTTACTGCTTAGAATACTCATCAGTCTCTTATTAGTTCGAAAGGCCCTAAACTAAGTCCAAAGGTATGTTTGATGCATTAGCGGAATTTGTTTGGATGACGCAAATAAGAAGTGCGTATAAGTGACATTGACAAATGGCCATTGTGTGTAGAGATAACTCCATATGTAATGTGACTACCGCTAAATCCTTAGTGTGAGATTAAAGCAGAAAAGAAGTTAAGTATAAATCGTGAAGCCTATGCTCTTTCGAACGTGCATAAAGACACACTACATATTATGTGTTAATGACAAAGGTTGCGTAATGCATATAATTTCAGGCTTCTTAAGCAAAATGAAAAAAGTATTTAAATTCAAATTTAGACAGCTATTCAAGCTATGGAAATATTTATTGAGGGGCACGCAATGACAGTAGAAGAGGTACAACTATTTAATTTATTCATAACACCGTCCACCTCACTTATGTGGAAAAATTATATGCAGAGGCCTGGACTCACAATTAGATCTTGGTTGTCTCTCAACTTGGCGAATTTCAGCTAACGATCAAAACTTCCTAGCTTCTGCCAGTCTATCCTTGGAAGAGAAATAGTCTTGCAGGAAAATAACTTGACTTTTATGCCTGAAAATCCACTGATCTGTATTCTCAAGGTAATCGAGAGATAGAAGCAAAACACAAAATGAAAATGACTTATATGTTAGACACTCGGATTAGCTCAATACTACTGACCTATCCAAAATTATTCGCATAGGTTATGTCGTATCAAACGGAAGTTCCTGAGTGACCCCGTCGCAGATTGTATAGAAGAAATGAAGGATATTTAAGCTTAAGAATAAAGCTTAGGTTATATAATGTCTCAAGATCAGTCATTAATTCTCCTCAAGCCAGATAATTTAAACTTGAGTATCCGTCACGTCAGAAACCCGTCAGAGAATAAATTGGCGCACAATATATCAGGTGTCAAAAAATTAAAGTTTTTTTTATTGACGTTAGCTCTTTACCTGTGCTCGTTCGGAAGAAAATGTGAAAATCCAGACTCATAAAAAGAGATATGCTTCCAATTCAACAATAAACTTCGTCATCAGGTTAAACGGACAGCCAAAGATCACTGAGCAAACCATTGACGGAATTTCTTTAAGCATCAGCAAATTAGAGGGAAGACCTGTTTGTATAGATACACGAACGATTTTGGTGTCCGCGCCAGTGGCTGCAACCAAAGGGTTCGCATATCGTCATAGCACCACCTGACACGTAACACGAAAAATCGGAACAATCGAAATTCTGATGTTAGTATAGGGACTGATACTAAAACCGTTGCCTAACTATATTGGCCCAGAAAATAACTAGATTGCTGTGGCTCTTTAAATAGTAAAGGAAGGAATGGTTGTCGTCTCTCATCTATATTACTTCATCAAATGGTTGAATGAAAGAAGTCCCCGAGTTCCTATTTAAATATAGCTATTCATACTACGTCCCTTTATGCTCATCCTTCGATTCAAAAATAAAAGCTAGGTCTTTGTAAGCCCTATAGGCAAGATCCACGTATATAAGGGTGATCACTGACTCTAATAAATTCAAGTGGCGCATAGTCATGAGCTTATTGTTCGACCTGCAGAATCTCTTAAAACACCATTAATAAAAACCAGGAGGGAAAACAAGAGGATAGAGAAGTCAGATCTGAGGCATAATTAGTGAAGACAAAACTTATCATCGCAACAAGGTTGGGACTACAATCAACATTTCAGGCGAGATTGAAACCAAATAATTTCAAGAAAAGCTCAATCGCAATAAAGCTATAGTGCAAATATAATTGCGAGCAAAAAAACAACTTGTAACTTGGATAAGTTGTAACACTATTTTTTTAATGGCACCCCTATTTGGCGCAAGCGAAGAAAACAAAAACGAAGGTTAAGGAAAAAAAAGAATATAAAAAGGCAGCAAGAAAATAAATGCCTTCTCGGATATATGTAAAAAAATCTAGATGTCTATGCTGGCTCTATTCTACCAATTGTTCCCCATGCAACTTTAAAAAACGCTGCATATGAAAACTTTCCATGGAATTACAAATGTTAGGTTTAAGGCTACACGGATCATCATAAGTAACAATAATATTATTGTAGTTTTTAGAAAATTGCTAAGAAGGTAGTAGGCAGAGACAATAGCCAACATTCCATTTTGAAAGGTTAAGTTAAGGACCCGGAATATCACACTATCAATTACAAACTGCTTGTCTGGCCAGTTTGATTAAATCATGCTAGGATTGCGTATTAATAGTTGGATTGATTGACAAGTTGATCAATTGAGGAAAAACTAACCATCTAAGTGCGCTTATCCACTCAGAAAATATAAGAATAAGGCAATAGTTTAGAAATAAATATTTATTTAAATTACTCATAAGCATCTCCTCTTTCTCTTTATGTATATATATATATATATATATATATATATACGAGATAGCACAATACCCGTGAGTGCCTGTGGCTGCAAAGTTGAGCATGGATACATATGGATATGAATCCATATCAAGTGACGTACTTTGATTAGATTGGAGCCTGTGGTGATAATCCACTTAGTTCTAGTCTGAGATAGAAGAAAACCCCGATGAAAGTGAGGTTTTTATGACAGACCGACCCATAATACTAAGAGCCTAAGGAATGAGGCTCACTGGGTATTATGAATCCCTCAGATGAAAAGACAAGAAAAAACAAATAAGAACGGCGATTAAAATTTTTTCATATGGTTTAGGATAAATTTCATGTGGCTAAGAGAGGAAAAAGACCCAATGGGGAAAATGGCAAACTCCTTTTATGTGCAGGAGAAAGGACATTTGAGAAATTTTGCTAAATGAATATGGCTCCAATGAAAAGATAAAAACATGCATTGTAATATTGATAACTTCCAAATTAAATGACGTTATTATAGAGATTTGCTTTTTTAGAATGTCTCGTGTCAGTGCGGTTTCCAAATGATAGTGCGGACAAACAGTGAGGTCTTTAGAACATAATTAAAACAGGATTAAAGATGCGGAGTGCCTTCAGAAGACGAGTAATAAAGAAAACACAGAGTAAAGTAAAGGAAAAAAGGAGGTAACATAGTACAGATCTATTGATTTAGAGAGCAAATCTTGAGGAAAATTGAGACAGAATGCAATTAATTGCCAGTAGAAATAGTCCGGCAAAAGAGAATTCTGGAAGAAATAAAGAGAATGAAGGAAACAAAACATTACAACGCACACTTTAGTGTACTAAGTCTTTTACTAAATTTCCTCAATCCTATACGCCATACACAATGACGAAAAGGCCATTATCGTAGACAAGATATATCAAGCAAATAAATTAATTGAAACTCACTATTGCGTGTGCCAATCAAATCAAGCAAATGTAAAGGAAGGCAAAAGCGAGCCATCACAGAGAAAAAAGGAGCACTTTAATTTGCAGGAATGGCTTCATCAGAATAGCTACCAACCCACTCAATCTTCTTATAAATATGTCATTTACTAGTGTAGAAAAATAAAATAGTTCCGAAGCTTTGATGCATGAGCAAACTCAGCCAAGAAATGGAATATCAGGTAAATATAAGTAAGTTGATGATAATAATGGAAGCGAAAGTGGTCGTGGTAATAAGGGTGTTCACAAAAGTAACCATCTAATAATGGAAGATAAATAAAGTAAATTCCTGGAAAACTTGTGATTCAACCTGATGGCCAAGTAAATAGGGAAGGAAAGTCAACTACAGATGTAGAGAATTAGTCATCCAAAAGGTATAAGTAAATATATAGTCACATATATGAAGTAATAGAAATAAGGGGAAAAGGTTCAATTAGATATGTGGATAAAAATAATAAAACGAAGAAAAGCTGTCAAAACAAACTAGGAAAATTGTGTGAATAAATTAGAAGTATATAAACAATAGTGTCCGCCCATTTTACAAGGCCGATAGCTGGGCCTGTGTCGAGATGAATCTCAAAGGAATGGATTTTCTCCACACCGAGCCGATGACTGAAAAAGGTTTGAGGAAATATATGGTAAACTTGGCAAAAAAAACATGAAAAGATATATAGTATTTACTTTTAGTTCTGTGTCAAAACAAATGTGTCCATTTTACATAATTAAAATAGATTTAACAAAATATCTAAGTTAAAGCCTATATAAAATTAATCAATAAATTTAACGTGGTTGACCGCATGCCTAGTGGTGCCCATAGTCGAGCTTTCCATGATTCATGGAAGAAAAAGTTACTTAACCCTGCGTCCAAAAGTGCGATCTATTCCAAAGTGAATTGGGGTTTTTACCATATTTATCTGCTCAGGATCACAAAAAGGACTCGAAACCACGAAAAGTTTATCGGAGCTACATGCTGCCTATAGACCATAAAGCCTTATATAAATTATATATGGGTTCTGTTTACCATATTTCGGTAAAGGTGCTGAAGGACTGGTAGTTGAATTTTCTCCCAATTATATGAGTAGTGCTGGCGTTCCCACTGAATTTCACATGGCCTTGATTTCCAAAAATGTGGTCCCATTCAGGCCGAAGTGGACTGTAGTTTAGACTCTGCCTACGTATTATCAACACCCCAAGCGGAAGTCGAATTATGACTGCAGCGTATAAGCTCGACCCGTTAACCGCTACGCCACATTGCACTCGTGCCCTTGGGTCACATATGAATAAAAATGCGATTTCAAAAGTCCTCGGAATATTTGCCAACAGGGGATAAACTCTTTTTTTAAATGGTCAAATAAAGCTAATTAAAATATAGATTAACTAATAGCTTAGAGCGAACCAGGGCTTATATTTAGTAATATTAATTAATCAAGATGGAGAAAATGGGTTCCCGTATTGTTATAAATCAAGCTCATTAAATAAATGGTTTAAGAAAGGCATGCTTTAATTTGAACAATAAATAATTTGGCTGATCAGTAATATTTTACCATGATTTTAGATTTGAAAAATAGGAATTTTCGTCTATACAGGAATATGTGAGCAAGCTGAAGTGGGATTTAGGTAAATAAAACTCTTTTATATGTAAAATTTTGGTTCTTTTCTCAGCTTGGACGTGTGACCAAAGTACCATACCATGTCCCCTGTACTTGGAGCCATATGTTCCTCCAGCATCGGGTCAATAAGTGGGAATATTCGTAGACATCCCGCACTCATCGCCCTAAGCACGTAAAATGTAGTATTGCAGCAGTTCATTAAAGGTAGGAAGCCATTTATCTTAGGGGTCCGGGATATTTAAGCTTTAGTAAAGTTTATTTGGAACATTTTCAGAGAATATATTCGCCCATAATTGTTAAGGCTGCAATGGGTGATGAGAAAAAAAATACAGCCGAAATCAGTATAATGATCAAAAAAACAAAAATGCTTAAGGAAATCTGATATAATTATTGGTGAATTCATACGGACTCTGGAAGTCAAATTAAAATTAGATTCCCAAAAATGCAGATAAATCGTAGATATGAAGGCCAAGATGGTATGGTCTCCTTTAACTGTAGTGTTGGTTTGACCTCGTTCTCACAACTTGGTCGAGGCAACAGACACTGTAGAAGGTACCTAGTTCCGCGTCTTTTGTCATAATATTCATGATTTCCAGCACCGGACCATTGATTTGGTACATTTCTAGACGTTTCGTGTACATTGTAGTCGGTATCGTCAGTGATAGACACAATTATTAGCACAGTCACAAAGTGGCAAGTGAGGATAGTCCCCTTGATCAATTCTCTCTTTAGTAGCTGTGGCATCACTCGTCGCCCTTATTTTTTGTCCTATATTCCTTCCTCTCTATCTCTCTCAACCCCACTTCATATGGCACATTTACCTATTCACACAATTCTGCGGTCTTGTTTCCTCCAATTTTGCCCAAAAGTGTTTCGCCATAAGTGGATCTAGTGAAACATAATCACCTTCACCACCCGTTTCAGATGCCACTCGCGGTGCTCCTTAATCAGGCCTTCAGATTTTCATTTAGCCCTTCCTCAACCCACTTGCCAATTGTTCCGAATTACACATAAAAATCAGTCTGGATGCATATGCGCCTCCAATTCCCATCCCCATTAAAGTCATATTCGAGGATACAGATGATTCTCATGCCTAATTGTCATTCTCTCCCTGAGCTTCAGACCTAACACCCAATTATCCTCTTTCTTATTCCTACTCCATTCACTCTCACTCTCTAGGGTTCTATGTGGCTTGATTCGGAACAACTGATGTAAATGGACTGCTTCCCTTATCCACTCATGAATCGCGTAAATCACAATCCACTTGTATACAAAATTGACAGTTTCACATAGCCCCAAGATTCTAGTCAATTGCGCATGCATGCGGGTTGGTAACCTCCCTATCAAGGCACGTGGGGGCAAGATACATGAAAAACGCGCACAAGCACACACACATTCAAACAAACACATTGGGGCCGATTGGTATTGTATCCCCCATTCCGGTTTCCAAGATCTGATTAATTTGGATATGACCTAGACATTTAGCCTAGAACCTCAAATAGTATACAACTTCTGTGTAACTGGAATTTAATTATCTATTTCACAGGTGGACCCACAACTGTAACTTCATAACTTCAAGCCGATATCAGACTTGAATCCCCTCGCTGCAATCGTCCCCTTGCTCCTAATGATCCCCTTTTCGGTGATATCTCTTCCTGTTGTTGAATAGATGTCCTGAGTTCAGCTTTGCTCTGTGAATCTCCAAGTCTGTCAAGACAGTACGCAAAATTATCGCTGACTCTGCCCCCTTCCAATCTCCTGTTTGTCAGACTTCTTTAAAATAGATGTCCCCGGCCTACCTGGTATTACGTTTTCTGATGTTTTACCATATTAAGCCAATTTTTCGTTGCTTTCCACTCAATTGTTTGACCGGTAAGGGCGATGTGCTCATCTATATTTCTGTATCCACTTTGCTGCAGTCGCTGATGTTCTTTCATCCTAGTGCTAATTGTCCTATTCGTCTATCCGATTTATTTTTGTTTAAAGCCCTTGCAGTTTATGCTGTATACTCCGGAGCATTCCCTTTTTCTTGACTTCTTGTTGTTGTGTGGGCAAGTTGGTTCTTCCCTTCAGGATTGTAGGAATGTTAATTTTCAAAGGTGGCGGTCAGCTTCTGAGCCAGCTGGAAGGAGGATAAGCATATCCATCGTTTTTCCTTTGTTTAGCTTGTTTTCGTCTCATAAGCACTGTCCTTGCATCTACTCGTTACTATTGGTATGTTGCGTTCTACTGCTTCTACCGTTGTTATCCATTTCCAAGTGATATCTCAGTTAGTTGTTTCAGTTCGACTTCCCATAAGTAAGAACCGGTGAGTCCTATGCTCCTTATGATCATAATCATAAATATCTCAATCATCAATCCGTAAGTATGGTGATAGTGGAAGTCAATGATTATTTATGCATCTGATTTCTTTTGGAACATCCGTTTCTTAGGAATCTCCTCTGAGCGAATGTCCTCAAGATTCTAGAAAAGTAAGTGGTAATTTGACTTTCAGCCATCTCGTTTATTAAGATCAAGAAACGGTATGATTGTTTTCTTTTCCGTGAAAAGTAAATATTCATCCCAATATCACATAATTACTGTTGGCTGCTGAGATGACG
Source organism: Protopolystoma xenopodis (assembly GCA_900617795.1). NCBI lineage: Eukaryota > Metazoa > Platyhelminthes > Monogenea > Polystomatidea > Polystomatidae > Protopolystoma > Protopolystoma xenopodis. Next base: position 9,772 of record CAAALY010000484.1, read on the forward strand.
TTGTAAAATTCTCATCCAATTTGTTCATCTAGACCAGTGGTTCTCAAACTTTTCCTAGTCGCGGCGCCCTTTTTCAATTAAAATTTTTCAATGGCGCCCTACCCTAAGTATGACTATCCAAAAGTAAGAGATAAAAATAAAGAAAACTTGCGTATCTTCGATATCTTTTTACTTTATTAACATTAAATTAGTATTTAATAATTAAGGTGATGGATGAGCCTGCAAATTACTGCACATTTTCTCAAATCGTGCAATT